>JALIZH010015408.1:0-44845 GCA_030522465.1 Rhipicephalus appendiculatus | reverse complement strand
CCCACCAACAACTACTCCCTTCCCAAACTCCCGAACACACTCCCCCTACAGAATACAGCCCAAACAACAACCTCCCTACATCCAGAAAAACTACCCACTGAACAACTACTGCCCCAGAAACTACCGCCAACACTACCTACGAACTACGAATCTACTTCCCTATACTAACTACATCCTACTGCCCAACCAACTACACAAATACAGACCTACAACCTACCAAGAACTTCAGCCTGACACATCAACTACAAACTACCCACCAACAACTACAACCTGCACGAATACATCCTACAAATCTACCCACCTACTTCCTATACCTCCACATCCCTACAAATTATTCATTTACGACCCTACTTCCTACAACCCTACAAATCATCCTACACAACAACTACTGCCTACAAACTATCCAACACTCAATCACCTATACCCCTACAACACACAAACAAATACATCCTTACATATATCACCATCTACTTCCTCTATACTATTTATATTATCTACACTATCTGTATTATCTGCATCAATATTACCTATATTATCTACATTATCTATATTGCCTATATTATCTACATCTACATCCTTACCTATATCACGCTACAGACCTACAGACAGAACAACTACGGACCTACTCCTCTACCCACCTACACAATACACGAATACTCAGAAACATCCTACCAATCTACATCGACACTCCCAGATCAACTACACCAAAGAACCTACATCCTGCCAATCTACGAACTACGAATCTACTGACAGAACAACTACATGAATACCCCTCTACTCCGACACTGACAGAACAATTACCACCCTACAGCCCAAACAACTACGGACCTACTCCGAAAGAACTACCATCCTACAGCCCTACAGAATAACTATACTCCTACTTCCCAGACACTTCCCGAAAAACTACAACCTACTCCTCTACTGACAGAACAACTACGAACTACAGAACTACCACCGACATCTCTACCCACCAAACACAGAACACCTACAAACTACTGCCATAGCCTATCTACTGACATCACCCGCCGGGCCATACCTTAACTTAGCTGACCTAGCCATAACCATACCCTAACTACTGACATCACATCCCAAGCCCCATACCCTTGCCATCCCCTACCATCTACTCCTCTATATCTCCTCTACGAATCTACATCCTACACAACAACTACGAACTACACGAATACAGAATACAAAACAATTACTTCCTACACAACAACCATACCCCTACAACACACCTACATATACATCACCACCTACATCCTCTACATTATCTACATTATCACTATCCTAATCCCAATCACTGTCCTACTTACTATCTAATCACCGTCCCAATCCTAACTACTATCCTAATCTTAATCCTACGAACTATCCCAATCCCATCCAATTTTCACTATCCTAATCCTATCCCAATATTACCTACTATTTTAATCCCATCACTATCTCATAATCCTAATCACTCTTCTGGTCCTAATCCCAATCATAATCCCACTTGAGCTATCCTAACCCCAATCCCATCCTAATCACTATCCCAATACTATTCCATTTTCAATATCCCATAAACACATTATTCTAATCCTAATCCTAATTTTAATCCTATCCCATCCTATTACTATTCCATAATCCTAGTCATTATCCTAATCACTATCCCAGACTTACACTATCCCATAATCCCATCCTAATCCCCATTTTCAATATCCTATACTTACACTATCCTAATACTAATCTTATCCCAATCCTACCTACTATCCTAATCCCATCCTATCCCATAGGCACACTATTCTAATCCTAATCCCATCCTACTTACTATCCCCATTTTCACTATCAATCCCAATCACTATCCTAATCCCAATCCTAATCCCATCCTAATTCCTATCCCCATTTTCAATATCCTATAACCACATTATTCTAATCCTAATTACTACCTCAATCCTAATCCCCCATCATCACTATCCTAACCCTATCCTAATCCTAAATCCTACTCCCACTTGACCTATCAATCCCATAACCACTATTCTAATCCTAATCCTAACCACTATTCTAGTCCATCCCATTTTCACATCTACCCTAACACTGATCATATTACAACCACATCAATACTCCCCTTGATACCTGCTTATCATCATAAAACTCTTGATACCTGCCACCCACTCCTTCCAACACTCTTTTCTACCACGTCCTTATCCCCTCCCCAACGCCCTCCTAATCTACCCATATATCCATAATCTATCATGAACACTAAAAACTATAACCCCTACACAAAACCCCATCCAATCATTATCCCTAATCATCATAAATAAAAACCTAACTTTCCCAACGCCTCTCACCACCTACACTTGATAAACCCCAGATCATTCACCGACATCATTCCTCTACCTTCTCTACCTCCTTCTAACTCATCAGAGCCCCTACCATCCCAAGGAATCTCGACGACTATTATACCCTGAACACCTGCCCATAGCCTACACTTGATAAACCAAAGACAAACATACCATGAACACTTCCTGCCCTCACTCCACTCTTATCCACCAGCACCCTTACACACTCCACTCTTATCCAACCCTCCTTACACACTCTCCTACACTACGCATCAAAACTCCCTGCTCCCAATCCTTGATAAAGCCCTATCCATGAATATCAGCCCCTAACCTTAGCCCTTCATAAAACCCTGCCTAACATATCACTTACTATATCACTTGCTCTAATCTATTGCCCTAATCCTAACCACTTGTCTAAAACCTCGCATATCATTACCCATCTCATTACCCATCTGCCCAGAACACTCCCTACCCCATCAAAAACCCCACACTAACTCCATTTAAACTACATCTAAAACTCCTACCCTAGCACCCCCCAAATACGATACGCATACTCAACCGAACACTCCTTACCTTCACAATCAATATACCCATCAATTAATCCATAATACCATCATCCATAACATCCATTATACTTGACTTATCTTCAATTAATATATCCCACATTAATTAATCACAATAAAATCCCCCCTGACACAATCTTACCACATCCCTTATCTATCCTTATCTAGCCTCATCTATCCACTCATTAATATATCCCTTATCCCAGAACCTGCTAATCACTATAACTATCATAAATATCATAAACATTCCTACAGACCATCACATATATATCATATAATCAGTTATCAATTAATAATATTTAGTATTCCGTTAATCATCACAATCACACATACACCCCCACTTAACATATCATCACATCCTTGAATCAATCACTATCTTGATATCATCAAATACTACCCCCAACACTGGGGCTCTTCGATTTTCCACTTCTGGCTACCCGCGGGCTGCCAGAGCCAGCCAGAGCGCGCTCGTTTTTCTCGGGCTTGCTCCGCCCCCCCCCCCCCCGCGGCGCACTTCCGGTTGGTGTTCGTTTTTTCGGGTTGGACGGTTCTGGCGACCCGCGGGGAGCCCGAGGGTCGCCAGAAGCGTCCAGGACAATTTAGTCGTGGAAGCTCTCTGGAAGGTTTTGGGGTGGTTTTGGGCTAGCAGACGCCGATGTTAAGATTGGCGGACCTCCCTTCGCGGCGGGGCGCCGGGACGGAATAAAGGAAGCAGCACCATGCACTTTGCAGCGAGAGGAAAGCGTGATGGCGCGCTCTGCAGTTTCGCGCGAGATGTTGAGCCCGGTTCAAAACAGCGCCAGCTGCCCAGACCCATGCTCCGAAGCGAGAGGGGAACCGGGCCTGCGGTTGCCGTTCGACACCGCGGGTGGTCATCGAGCGGCCAGAAGACGGACTCGCCGCATCCCGCATGCTGGAGGCATGTCGCGAGACAGCGTCGCGAGAACATTACGTGCGGGTGTGTGTGTGTGTGTATGCGTTGGGGGGCGGGGCCAGCAGGGTGACTGGTGGCACTCGCCAGCTGATTGGAAGGAGACGTCGTCCTCTGTTTCCCTAGACCTGAAATCTAGGGACCTCGAGGGGATAAATGCGCAAGCAGAGGCACGAGAGAAGAAGATCTGGAACCAACTCTGAACATGTAAACTAATGTAAATAAACCTCTCATACTCTTCATCGGCTCTTCAGTCCGGTTCCTACAACGGCAGCTCTTCTGGAAGACGAGGTTTGCGACCGCCTGCCTGGACGCGAGAGAACCAGGGCAGTCGGGAGGGCCTCAACTTCAAACACTGGTGATCAGCGGTTGGGATGGACCTGGTGACATGACGCTGCAACTGCGGGTGAGCGTTTGGTCTCTGCATTGATATTTGCCAGGCTTTCAAATGCTGGGTTAATATTTTGAATTCCTGGGAATCAGCAATTGTTTTGATGCAAAGTGCGTGTGTTTGAGCATCAGTGAGAGGGCAAGGCCAACGTTTAAAAGCAGTGACCATGGACCTTATGAAGTTGCGAAGGGCAGAATTGTTGCTGTTGTGTGGGGGAATTAGAACTGGAATGCGATGCAGAGTTGAAAAAGCGTGATCTGTTGAACAAAATAGTTGACAGTGGTAATAATGCGGAGAGCATCGAAATTGCTTGGGAACTAGTTCAGAAGAATCTGCATGAGGAGAAAATGATGAGAGTCTACGAAAAAGAGAAAGAGGAAAGGGAAATCAAGAGGTTAGAGCTCGAAATTGAGATGCAGCGTTTGGCTGTTCAGGGAGGATTAAGTGGGATTCCCGAAAGAGCAAGCGAGCGAGACTAGGCAAAGTGCGAGCATGAGAGAGAAGGAGAACACAGAGTTCAGATGGAAGGTGATGGAAGAAAAAATCCAACATCTGAGGGTCCAGCGAGTACGGACTAAGCTACGCGCGTACAGAGCCGGCGAAAACATCGAAACCTTTGTTGAGTCTTTCGAGTGTGTGTGCGCAAAGGTAGGGCTAGACCGTGACTTTTGGTCTGTTGGTTTATTTTGCGTTCTTCCAAGTGACGTGGCCTGCGTATTGGCTCGCCTTTCTGACGAGGAATTCGAGAAATACGAAGTCGCTAAGGCAGCGTTATTCCGGCGCTTCGGCATTTCAGTTGAGAAAGAGGAAAATGACAGTGAGATAAAGGTTGAATTTCCTCTTGAAACAAAAGAGCGACAGGTAGAGAGTTGTGAGATCCTGTTAGAGAAGGATGCGTGCATCTACGAATGGGTTAATGTAGAGCACGTGCAGGACGAGGCCGTCGCTGGTCTAGAGCCAGGGACGTATCAGGAAAGTGTTCCTTGCGGGGCCGAGGCTTGTTCCAGCAGCTCTAAAAGGGTTAATGCGGAGCTCGGAACATTCCTTGTGCCTGAGCACTCGAATGATTGTCCGAAAATGAAGAGAAAAGGCAAAGCTAACCTTGAGCATGACAAGGAAATGACGCTTCAAGAGTTGAACTGTACCGTTGAGGAGCACCCAGTTTTAGATGCCCCCCCAGTGACAGTGCGGGGAGAGACGAAGCGGGGAGAGACGAGACAGGATTACTGCTGGGTCGGGGTTCGCTTGGTTTTGAGAGGATTTTGCGAGTGGACAGAGATTCACAAAGTGGTGAGCCAAAGGAAGACCCCAGCCTGTTGAGTTTGCAAATCGCAGCCAAGGAAGTAATGGCTAGACGTAACGTCAATATGCATGGAAAGGGTTCAGAGACAAACCCAGAGAGCACTCCTAGCGGAGACGAGGCTGTTTGCAGCAGCCATAAAGGGGTCACTGGCGAGGCGGAGGTGCCTGAGAAATTGAGCGGCTCTCGGGTAACCAGAAAAGAAGCAAATGTGAAGGCGTCTAAGCACGACAGGCACCCGATGCTCGATAGATTCGAGAGCATTGTCACGAAACGCGTAACTAAGAAGCAAGGTTGCGGAAACCGCCGGAAAAAAAGAGGCTGATGCAGACCGCACAGCAAACACTAGCGATGGGTGTCACACTGCAGCCAATAAGACCATACAATCGGACATTGCGTAGCTCTAGAGAACGTACATTGACGCCTTTGGTCAGGCGCAAGCGGCGGAAGTGGCGCAGTGTTGAAAAACAAAACGCATCTCCGCGACGAAAGGTCAAAGTAGTGGGGTGCCACGCGGGAGCAAGTACAAAGGGAAGGCGAGGACTGATTCTTTCCCCACGTTTATGGCTTTGCCTTCGCCGAACTGAAGGAGAGCGGTGAGTAATGGCGGGCACCCGCTGTAGCCTCGGGCGAACTGGAAAGTCACCGGGACTGAGACCCCATCGGGTGCGATTCAAAAGAAACCGCAAGTAAGGAAACGGGGCATGGTCCAGCAGGGTGTTTTGCACGCGTATGTAAAGGAAGCTTTGAATGATTGGTTTGTTTGAGCTCGACTTCAGCAGGTTTACTTTTGTTGTTTTCTGAGATGCGCAGCGAGGTTTTAAATAGGAGCCGCATGGCACTGAAGTTTGATGAGAGCATTGCAGTCGCGCTAATCATTACGATTTGTTCTTGATTATGGTTTGATTTCGCGAACCCTGTGTATTTTCTGGTACCTTAATAGCTCAGTGAAATGTGGATAGGCTGTCACCAACGCATCGATGTATGGTAGAAGGGCATCACATATTGCGTAAAGACATATTGCTTAGTGAAATGCTTAAGTTTGGTGCTGATTGGTGCAGTTTTCGTCGCGTGATAGGTCCATAGTATCCAAACGCAATAAATGTTATGTGTGCTTGATGTGTCTAGAACTGAGGCACAGTTTCCGTGTGCGCCGGGTGTCGTAAGGTTGCGTTACGGACTCCCGTTTGAAATAACTTTCCTAGAGAGATTGAGTGTGCGATACATGGTGTAATTTAATGTTTTGCGGTGCTTTAGGGATGGGATTAGCCTAGTGTGAAAGTGCTCAGAAGAGCTATGTGCGTTTGATATTAGAGGCTCTGGCATCGGTAGGTAAGATTAACCAGAGGGGCCTGTTCGTAAGGCAGGTTAATAACCTTTGTTTTGTTTCGATGCTTGAAGATCAGGTGATCGCGTAAGCCGGGAGCTATGGGAAGTAGAATCAGAAAGGCAGAGTACGTACAGATCACGTTACCGGGAGAGGATGGTAATTTCTTCATGTGTCTGTAATTGTCGTCCTACTCCAAGAGGGTCTAAGTAAGCGGAAGTGTAATGATCTGTTCAAAAGAATGAACGCTTGCTCCGATGGAGTCTTCTCCTCCAACAACTTTTCCGTCCGGCATAAGACAGGAAAAAGGAACAGAAAGGCCGACGGACGTAGAAGATTGGTTTATATTGTAGAGTCAGAGCCTAGAACATATTGCCTTTTGCTTCACTAGTGTCTTGTAACTGCTGACTTCATGAAGAGTTCCCAAGTGCGATCAATTTAATACCTGTCATAGCGATTTCTGTCTTGAGTGAAACTTTAAGACGGAAAATGGTCACTTGCTTGGCTTGAAGTGCCTCTCAGCTGTCAAAATTCAATGAGGTTCATAATTTTCAGTTTGCACTGTGAACATTTTGTTTTGATGAGCCTGGCAGGTTTGAGGCAGATTCTGAACGCTTGTGCGTGGTGTGGCGTTGTGGCGCCTGAATCGTTCTATCTGCTTTTCCCTTTGTGAGAAGTTCTTCGAGCTGCATGTATGCAGTCATCGTCGATTCCAGGACCCCCCCTCTTCATGGCCAGCAAGTGGGTTCCTGGCCATTCGAGAGTTTCCCGGCCCCGGAGGAGCTGTTAAGATTTGGCGTACCTCCCTTCGCGGCGGGGCGCCGGGACGGAATAAAGGAAGCAGCACCATGCACTTTGCAGCGAGAGGAAAGCGTGATGGCGCGCTGTGCAGTTTCGCGCGAGATGTTGAGCCCGGTTCAAAACAACATCATTGTCGCTGGGGCTGGAGCTGAAATGCGACACTTCAAGCCTCCGTGCCCCATTTACGGCCACAACGCCGAGTGGCCCCGAATACGTGGAAGTGGGGCTTCGGACTGCGGCTATGTGTCTCCGGCTGACAGGACGTCTGCGCTCGGAGCAGTGCCAGCTGCCCAGACCCATGCTCTGAAGCGAGAGGGGGAACCGGGCCTGCGGCTGCCGTTCGACACCGCGGGTGGTCATCGAGCGGCCAGAAGACGTACTCGCCGCATCCCGCATGCTGGAGGCATATTTTCCGCGAAAAGACAGCGTCGCGAGAACATTACGTGCGGGTGTGTGTGTGTGTGTGTGTGTGTGTGTGTGTGTGTGTGTGTGTGTGTGTGTGTGTGTGTGTGTGTGTGTGTGTGTGTGTGTGTGTGTGTGTGTGTGTGTGTGTGTGTGTGTGTGTGTGTGTGTGTGTGTGTGTGTGTGTGTGTGTGTGTGTGTGTGTGTGTGTGTGTGTGTTTGTATGCGTTGGGGGCGGGGCCAGCAGGGTGACTGGTGGCACTCGCCAGCTGATTGGAAGGATACGTCGTCCTCTGTTTCCCTAGACCTGAAATCTAGGGACCTCGAGGGGATAAATACGCAAGCAGAGGCACCAGAGAAGAAGATTTGGAACCAACTCTGAACATGTAAACTAATGTAAATAAACCTCTCATACTCTTCATCGGCTCTTCAGTCCGGTTCCTACAACGGCAGCTCTTCTGGAAGACGAGGTTTGCGACCGCCTGCCTGGACGCGAGAGAACCAGGGCAGTCGGGGAGGGCCTCAACTTCGAACACCGAAAAGAGACGATACGCGCTTGCCGCCATCTTTGTGAGGACTCGACGGATTGCAATGTGGGCAATGTGGGCGCTTGGAGACTGCGCCTTCGCTTGTCATTACGCGTGGAGTTATCTTCTAAAGCGTGTTCCGCCGTGCGAGATGGGGCGATTACGAGTGGCGGCGAACATCTGAAGCTACTGTTTATCGCTTCTGTTATGTTTCCCGTGAAGCTTCCTTCCGTGAACAACGCGGCGAACTGTTGCCTGCTAACTGCGTCGTGCACATGTCTCAAAAGTTATGTACACGTTCGTACGCAGGCATGGAGACAACTTTCGAGTTTATCTTTTTCGTAGTAGTATTCGTTTGTGGTGCCGTGCCTGCTTTCTGTGCACTTAGTGAAGACGATTGTGGTCGAAGTAGCATTTCGCTCCGTCGTATGTTTGCTTGAGTGAACCTCTTCAGAACTTAACTATTCGGTCTTCGATGTTGATAGAATGCCCTGATTGAATAACAGAGATCGCGAAAGTTGTTTTTGTGTGATGCTCGTTGGTCGCGAACGGCGTGCGAGCTTACTTCTATCTACGGGCCAGTATATGTGGTATATGTTACGCTACGACGCGTTGACGTGAAAAAATTCGGCAGATCCCACGTACCTTGAGAATCGATGTTGTGCGAAGCATATATGCGGAGGGAAGGTAACTGTGTTGTAATTTTTTTATTGAGCGAAACGTTACGAAATGACGCTAAAGGTATGTACAAAGGTTGCACGCACAGACATATGTTCAACAGTCGCGTATGTTTTATATAACCAGTTGTTTACAGTTGCGTAACGATGCTAGCAGCAACATGGGCATTAGAAACACCAGAATCGGTTAGCTAATATGTAGCGCTTGTGCTCGCGAGGATGGTAGCCCTGGACACGGTTCTTATAGTAGCTCAAATGAAAGCTGAGCTACATGAGGTTTTGGAAGTGCCACTCAGGAATGGAAAAGAGGCCCAGGCAACATTTGCCGGAACGTGTCGCAAACGAGTCATGCAGAAGTTTATTTTAGATATGACGCGCACTCGTGGTACCGATACCACCGCATTTCTGAAGTTATAAAAGAAAAAAACGCAAGTTGGTCAACGCGTGTGTGCCACGTAGTACGCGATAGATGAGCAGGTATATCCTCGAGCTCTTGTTGGGACACCGTCACTTTCGCGAGATTTTGCGTCGCGTTGTGCAGTGACTGTTACATGCACTAAGCAGACGTGAGCTTGTTAAGCCGTTAGCGGCGCGGCAGCTCACCTTGCATCGTTCAGGAGGCGCCGAGCGCCAGCTGGCTGTTTTGTTCGCGGACGGGGCGAGTTTTGCGTGATCTTGCGAGCGTGCGAGGTCGTATCGCAAATGCGTTTGCTCGAGGATGTTATTTCAGCTCTTCGGCAAACCTAGCCACATATTTCCAAGCGGGCAATGCAGGAAAAAGCAACGCGCAAGCGGCGCAATGTTTCGTTTTCTGCCGCGACGGTAGCGTTTATGTGGTAGCGTTTGTTTACGTTTACGCTGGCTGTCCCAGCGTTCGATTTTGCAATCTTCGGGCAGCTTCGGGTTGTCTCGGGTTCCCCACACACGTGACCACGACGCTGTTTCCTGTCCCGACCGGAACCAGCTCGCTGACGCTCTGGCTAGCTCTGGCTGTCAGAGGTCTGAAAATCGAAGATACTCACTTACTTGCCTTAATACGTCACCACCCTCATTCATACCCACATTCCTCAATATCCCTTTATCAAATACTTAATACAAATCTTCCTCATCCTTCTACTGCTCCTCTACTACTACTATTCCTTCCTACTACTCCTCTTCCTACTCCTTTTCCTACTCCTCTTCCTACTACTCCTCTACCCACAATCCAACTCCCACAGAGACAACAATCCAACAATCACAATACAAACTACGAAGAATCCCTAACTATACAAACACAATATCCTTATACAATCCACAACTCTTATATTCCACTCCCATCACACACAAACACACAACTCAGACCAAATACACTCGAACTCCCTTGAGGACAATCTCAACATCACAGAGTACACAATACCATCAATATAAACCAACATACAAACACAATACATACTATATCATCCCACACACTAACTATGAGAACTACTACCAACATACTTGATCCGACATCATACAACCACCCATACTCCAATCCTACACACTACCTCCGATCTTCATCCATCTACATATCTACCCCCCCTACCTACATCTACCAATCCTATCTACTATCATCTACTACCAATCCTACTACCATCACCTATTATATCCATCATCCTTTACTCTTATCCACAACATTCTAAAATAATCATCTCTCATCCCTTATAATACACCATTCTACCCATCCTAACACTACTCCTCCCATTACTCCCTCTCTCATCCTATATCACATCTCATACAAGAACAGAGGATCTAACGAAGAAACACCATCCTTAGAAGAACGAGATACACTCAAACACAATCCATCTACAATCCACAATCTCTCTACATAGAACATCACTAGAGAAACACATTCATACTCTCTTATTTCTCTTATACGAGAAGAGAAAAACCTACACCCAAAGAACTCGAACCCGAACACAAACAAATACATCATACACTACCACTACAACAACATCCGAACTCTCATATCCAATTACCCCCATCCTCTTTTATCCCCAAACAACAAGACAATAAGAACATCTACAACAATACCCTCACTCTCTCTTACTCCTACCCTCTCATACTCCCTTAACAAGAGATCCAGATCATCTACTAACCCACTATACTCACACAAACAATACTTCACATCCATACTCATCCTTCATCGAGTACTACTCCCTTATACCCTTATACTCCACTAAATCACATCCTACTCCTCCCATACAACTAATAATACCCTCAACGAGATCTCTTATCCACAACAAGAACACAATCCATCTCCCCCAAGAGAACTAAAATCCCCTAATCACTACATCACAATCTAACCTTACTCTCTTTTATTCAATATACCACAACAGAACCAAGAGAATCTTTACTCTCAGAAACTCCATTCCACGAACTACAAATCTACAATCATATCATCCAGCTATATTAAAAGATTACCTCTTCTTTCCCACTCTCCATACCTTCAACATACAAACAGAAACAATCACTTTATTAAATAATAACTCTATCCATATCGTCCGTAGCCTCTCTTAATCCATATCCTATAACCCTCATCCAAGACCATACTAAAACCTCCTTTCTAATCCAATGACATTTATAATATTCTTAATTAGCAAGCCCATCAATCTACTAACCATAATACTATCACCTGAGCTACATCTACAGAACTACTATCATACATCTAACCATCATCCCCAGCATATCTTTGTCACACCATACCAAAGCTCCTCATCATGTATCCTTTAGCATCAACCACTAAATATCCTTAATTAAGGTGGCACATTAAAACCTATACTATATAAGAAAGAAAGATCCATCATCCGCATCATGACATTTACAAGCTTTATGTGCTTAATCATCAGCTATGTCCGATGGGCATCAGGTGCAGAAGCAAACTTTGATTATACACTTATACGTATAACTGAAGTCCCAGAAGATGTATTCGAGAACACAGGTTTAAAGGGGCTCAACTTTAGATATAACAAGCTATCATCACTTCCAGAGACCATAGGTAACTTAAAGGCATTGAAACACTTTTATCTTCAATACAACCGACTGTCATCCCTTCCAAATACCATAGGTAATCTAAAAGCATTGGAAATATTTGATCTTAACAATAACCAACTATCATCACTTCCAGAGACCATAGGTAACTTAAAGACATCGGAAAGACTTGATCTTAGCTTCAGCCGACTACTATAGCTTCCAAAGATAAGAACTAGCCTAAAGGCATTGAAAGAGCTTTATCTTAGCTTCAACAGACTACCATCTCTTCCAGAGACCATATGTGAGCTAGAGGCATTGCAAGGACTTTGTTTTAATAATAATCAACTATCATCTCTTTCAGAAGGTATAGGTAATCTAAAGACATTGGAAAGACTTGATATTAGCTATAACCAACTATCATCACTTCCAGGAAGCATAGGTAATCTAGAAGCATTGAAACACCTTTATCTTAACAACAACCAACTTACGCCATTACCTCGATCCATTACAAGGCTTAGGAGGAATATAGTCATATTTGATCTCACACACAATCCTCTTGTGGAGTATGAAGAGGGTGATACACTTGGATGGAAGGAGCTGAGATATATTAGTTCTTAATCAGGATAGGATCTCAGGTCCTACTACAATAATCTCAACAGATGAGGTATATGATAAGGTAAATGCTATGCCTCTCTCCATTGGAACATATCTAAGCTTAGGACTATTATTCTAGATCAAATCCCAACGCATAATCTTGGTGGTAAGGAGATTCTTGATATCTGGAGGGATATATTATCAAAATATAATTTACATAAGCCTTCAAATAGAAGAGACATAGGAAGCTATATAAAGACCATATATGGCATTGATCCAAATGTATTCGAGGGATGGAAGATGTATCAACCATCTGTTGATAATGTGAAGGATCTTATAGAAGCAATATTCCTGAAGCTGAAGGAGAGAATAGAATCTGGTGATGATATGGATGCACAAGCATATATACCTAAGATATCAGAGGCAATGAAGTATTGTCCTGATAGACAGATAGCTGCCCTCAACATGGTATACTCTGCATTATACTCAAAGAAAGACATGACCTCCCTTGAATACTTCATAGAGAAGGAGATAGCCATTCTGAAGAACTATGTATTTGAGATGGTTATTACTCCTGGACATGGATCTCAGAATGTCCATGTGGAAGTACGAGCTAAGGCTTGAGCCTGGATCCAACATTGAATATCATCCAATGATTGGAATCTTTGATCAAGATATATTTGGAGGACAGCATGGAAATGCCCTCGATTCATTCTACTCCAAGTTCACGCCGGAATATGTCGTTACAAAGGTGGCGGAGGAGATAAGTGGCAAGAAGGACATGAATGCAAAGGACATCACAAAAGAAAGGGTAGAAGAGATATGTTGGTGGAGGAGATATTGGAGAGGAATAAAGCTCCTGCTGCATGATATTAATAAAGATGGTTCATTTAATCATCTAATAAAAAATCCTTAGATCCAAATACTAACTTATTGTGATTCAGATGGTCGGGATATATGCTATGGTATTTTACTCTACCTCCGGCCTTCTTAGTAATTTCCATACGATAGAAAGAAGTTTTATAACAGATATCTAGGTATTGATGTGAACGGAACATTTATTTGTTGAAACAACTATGGATTTCCGCACATCACTTGTGCTAGGAACCAGGATAATGCTTTGAGGAATTTGCTATTACCGCCCTGGGAACCTGAAAATTTGGCCACCATCGGTTTATATAGATCAAGTGCTCGCTTTATCACAAAGAAGCCCAATGATTTTTCTGATAGAAACTCTATCATATCTTGTCTGTCTTTGATCACTATGGCACAGGCCAACACAAAGGCATCCGAGTAAATCTCACCACTACGGGGCTTTACCGAGAAAAGTTCGTTGTAGTTACCTTTAGGATATCTATGTGTGGTTTCCTTCCCAATCTCTTCCTCGATTGCATACGACAGGGCAAGTGCTTTGTCTGTATCTGATAAGAGCAAGCTTGAAATCTGTTTAAGATTTCCTCATTTGCAAAAAAAGAATGGGCTGTAGTCTCTGAATGCATCCTCGCCGCCCGATACAGAGCTTGCCAGGATGTTGCTTATGATCTCTTGTATCTTTTTGTATATGCTACTATGTCTTTTTTTCATTTTCCAATCTACTACATAGTGCATGGAGAACAGCTACCTTATGAGCGTCATTGCTCAGAGCTCTGCATGAAAATATGTTGTAGATGTCTTCGTTCACCAATTCCTTCATTCTATCTTTTGTGATAGCCTTTAAGCTACCAATATATTTCGAAACTAGGAGGTTTAGTGTGTTTTCAGGGTTCTGAGGCTTCGAAAGCATTTGAATGCTTTCGTCTTGTGTTACAGCATCGAAATCTGTCTCAACATAAAGCTTCCCCTGGTTCATCTCCATGGAATGTACCAGTTCCAATGTAGCTAATCCATTGGGGAGATTGATGTATACAAAGATCCTGCCAAATATGTCCCAGGATTTATGCTCCTCTATTCTCTCGATGTAAACTGTGTCGTACTTGATCCCGATATCTTTGTCTTTCAAGGCAAGGATTATCTTTTCAATTATTCTTTTAAATTCGTCTATAACCTCCTTTTCCTTTTTCTTTGGCATGTTCTCACTAGTTCTTCTTACATCCAACAGCTCACTTCGATAGTCTTCACCGACTAGGCCGCATATGTCTCGAAGGACCAGAAGCGAATTTAAGAATCCTATATGCATTTCATTCCTTGCGCCCGGGCGATTTTCATGATATATATCTTCTATGTTATACATGATGTTGGGATCTCCCAGATCTTCTACGATTTCTATCCATTTCTTCCTACATTGAAGATCAAATGGAAAAAAGCGATCTGCGATTTGCGAAGAAATCTCTAAGGCCTGATTCAGGTAAGTGCTCGATAGAATACGTCATGTCCTCTGGATTATAGAGCAAAGAGCAGACTAACTCCAGGAGATAGCTTTCAACCCGGTCGGTAAACTTGGATTCCTCTCCAAGAAATCTGTTTTTGTGGCGGGAAAATCCTGGGACCACTGCTTTCCGTGGGACAGAGTTCAGTTCAGAAAACAGAAATCTTTCTATCTTTCTGAGCGTGTTTTCAATAAGCCTCTAATTGTTACCGTTCTTTTTGCTGGGCGGAACAAAACACCTATTGAAAACCTTTTTGTTATGGCTTACGATGTGTAAAAGTGTCTTAAAGAAAAGCTTGATCTCCTCCTCGTCATCCAGAAACAGGGATAGAAACGCCTGGATCAGGAAATTCTTTCATCTCAGGAACTTTTCAAGCACTGACTGCTCACTGCTTCCTTTCCTTTTACTTCTTGGAGAGGTATCCTCTGTATCAGTGAAGTAGTTTAGTACCTTTGTCACTTTGTCAAGAGCTTCTCCTTGGCCTGTAAGCATAATGTCCAGGGCTGGAATTTCTAGGATTTGTTCATTGTTTGACAGCGGACCATGTTATAGCAGTTATATTTTACTTTTATCCCTAACGACAATGCAGCTAGGACTACTGAAAGCTTTATTCCTGAATCTTTCCCATCCCTCGTTATGGTTTTAAAGAAAGAGGTGCCTTGAGTGCTAACTCCAGATGCAACGTTGCTCTCGAAAGGAAAGAGATATATAAGTATACTATTAAATTCATCTTTTCCTCTAACTCTTCCATAAAGCCCCTCACTTTCATTGACATTTTTATACTTGAAATCTATTCCTGGTAGCAGCCCTGCATTGTAGTTCAAGCCGAGCTTATTCAACAGAAACCATACCAAGGGGGCTCACTGGCCCATGAGAATTTACCGTTAAAAATCTGGTACCTGCTTTTCCTTGGTACTCAAATTCCTCCTTCATTATCTTTCGGATGGTGGCATATGCAGGACGATCTATCTTCAATTCTACAGCGCTTATGTTTGACTTTCCATTCGATCCCCTAAGGATGTCATCTTCCTTACCTACGTCAGACAGTTCGCCATATATGTAAGATAGCATAGATATCAAGAACCACAATGTCCAACTCATGGGATACGCTGAATTTCTATTTTTATATTCCACGATGCTGTGGTCAGGGGAAAAGGGGAAGAACACCTTAGATTCATTACATTCAGCACTGCATTTGGAAACTAACATTTATTAATACCATATCATGGGCATACCATATGAACAACAAGATAAAGAAAGAGAAGGCAAAACCATTTTACCTTATTTAGATGTATAGTAAACAAGTACTTATAACGAGGGGATCGGGAACTCTGATAATCCTGCTATTTCTCATGTTTCCACATACAAGATCCTAGAAGATGGGTATGTTGCCATCATCTTTTGTATTTATTCAACATAACTATCTCAGGTATACTGTCTGCCTGTATCCGTTTTTGAATAATTGTAAAGTGACTTTAGTACAAAGTTTATCCTCTTAAAAAACAAGATGGGACGTAATAAACCAAGAAAGAAGAATGTATGAGTACGAGGATACTAATACGGATGGAATATCTCTAGGAACTTTTATCAAAGTAATATTCTCCCTAGTAGCCTTATCTCTGAGAATATATTTAGCAGTGATATTATGGAATGCAGACAATTACCTCTTTTTTCTTTATTCCTTTCAACGTTGATGGCTGCACTCGCTTTCTCTTTGACCTCAGTAGAAGATGATGAGCTGCTCCAGGATGCTAATTACCATGGCCAGCATCAGAGCCCACAACCTGTATTTATCAACCGTCCACCTAAGAGATCTCTCTTTGATGAGCTATATGATCTTCTGCTGATGGATTACGTATTCCGCTCACTTAAGAAACAACAGAGCTATCGACCATATTTCACATATGAAACACCTCCACCAATGAATCCATATTACGATCCAGAGCCATTTGCATAGCCATTTGCACCACAAAGAGAGAATCCACCGAGCTATGAGGAAACTATGAGAAAAGATGAAGAGTAAAAGAAAAGGAAGGAGAAAGAGGAAAAGAAAAGAAAGGAAAAAGAGAAGGAGAAAAAGAATTTCATCATTATGATGCTTTTACTACTGATATTTATTTCACTCGTCACCATCGTATATGGAGAAGCTGTGACTGTAGTAGACGTCATTTTACTTTTGCTTCTTTTCACCAGCTTGGCCATATATGCTTATCTTCGATTCAATGCAGAAGTAATCAAGGATCCCTCTTATGTCCCCGTTTTCTGTTGCGTAGCTGGAACTTTGTTATCCATAGTTATCTGCGGTCGTTTGAAGAAGGGAAAGCGTATTACACGTGCAGTTACGGTTTTCTCTATTTCTGCCATTGTTATAATTAGTATAATATACTATTCACCTATAACAAATCAAGACCCCAATGTTGGAAGAAGTGAATACGTTTGAATAAAAACATCAGGTTTCATTTTATTTAACTATCTTATTTCGACATAGTGTCCGTTCTACCTCTGCAACACCTGCTAGTAGACTATAAAATAAACCAATATTTAATTATCAATACCATCAAAGAAGTCAACAGTGAGTGAATATGCCTTGTCTGAGACGCTTCTGTCATAGCAGTCCTGAAGTCCTTCAATAGTATCAACGAGATCGATTTCAATCATTCTCCCATACACAGGATTTGTTCCAAACTTGAGCGCCCACTGCTTTCCTCCGGCAAGCGCATATCTAAAGCAGTCCTATATCTGACACTGCATTTCCGGGATGTTTGGGACCGCCTCCAGATAGCTTTGAAGAGAATCCACCAGGTTATTATCCATCAAGCTTTTGAGCCACTCAAACTTTACGCTACAGTGATATAGAAGGTTTGAAATTGCCCAACAGGCCTGCTTGCGGATGAACAGCTCGTACAATGACATCGCATCGACAAGCAGCGGAATGAGATCCGCATCTACAACAGCCTCTGCCTGTTCAACAGTTCCGGCAGTGATGTTGAAAAGCGCCCAGCACATCTCCTTTCTAAGCCGCGGCTGCTTCTTGTTCTCTAGTCTATAGAATATGGGCTTGAAGAACCTGAGGAATCCCATTCTAACTAAAATCCCAGTCTGCTCATCAGATCCCGTCACAATATTCCCAATCATTCTTATTATCGGAGAAATAGCATATAGACAGATCTTGGCATCCTCAGCGCCATATGTTACGCCACTAAGCTTATTGCTGAGTGCTTCGAGGAGGGAGTGGGCACGGTTCATGGCTCTGCCGCCTAAACGTGCTGGTTCATGGCTCTGCAGCCTAAACGGTGGAGCTTACACCGAGAACTATATCGCTGCATTCCATGCTTACACCCACTATGTAGCTGAGTGCCCAGAATGCATCACTCAAAATCTCCGGGTCCCTGATCTCGACTAGGTTGAAAAGCACCTCTAAAGACGCCTTCATTTTCTCGTTCTTAGGTGGTGGATTTCGTCCCCTATTGAGATGGGAAAGAAGCCATGTAAGGTTTCTGACTATTTTGATGTGGGCGGCACTTCCATAAAGCTTTATAAGCAGCTCCAAGATTATACTCAATGCTCCTGTCTTAAGTATCACGTTTCTCATCTCTTCAGAATCCCCTGCTATGTTTCCCAAGGCCCATACACTTTGGTCCAGCACGGCATCATTTGTGTCGAGAAGCATTTGGACAAGAAGAGGCACTGCACCAGAATCAACCACCGTCTTTGTCTGTTGAGTTGTTCCAGATGATATGTTTGTTATAACCCATGCTGCTTCTACCCTGATCTTGTTGACAATCTCTGCAACCACGCCAAACTCTGTACTTCCCTGCAGCACTTTGTTGACAGGAACTCCGTTTATCTTCATGGCCTGTGAGGTTAGGAATGAAATATCCATAAGCTCCACAAATTGAGGAGCACATCCAGAGTCGATCACAGGCTGAATCGGTGGCGAATCCTCAACGCTTAATAGAGATCGGAACTCATAGACTCCCTGATGGACATTTTCCAGATCATTGTTGAACAGCTTTTCCTTCATGGGAAGGAAGTTGGAGATGGTAGATGTGCTCAGAGAAAGGTTTCTTTTCTTGCTCAATATATCCTCCTTCTTCTGTTCTCTTAACTCTACCTGTTGCTTCCTCTCGCATTTTTCTTCTATTTTCTGTTGTTCTACTTCAAAACATATAGGATCTACCCAATCTTAAGTGGGGTGTGAAATTTTAATATCTGAAATAGAGCGAAGCTAGACTGAGCTATCCCAGAAACTTATGAACCTCTGGAAAGGGCCCTCCACGTCCCTCTGGACCACAGCACTAGGGATTCTAGGGTCCGACGGCTATTATGGAATCAAATAAAACTATTTTGGTTTTCTTTGCCCTAATTAGAAGCCAATGATGGGCGGTTTGAAAAACTATCTGCAGAAAACTTTTTGACTAAGCCTAATCCACCAATACATAGTGAGGCTCATGACGTGGAACCGGATAAGAAGATATACTGCGATGTGCAAGCAACTACCCCAGTTGACCCGCGTGTCCTTGATGCAATGCTTCCGTTTTATACCACAGTTTTTGGGAATCCTCACTCGAGGACACACCAATATGGATGGCAGGCAGAATCTGCTGTGGAGAATGCAAGGTGACAGGTGGCATCTCTTATAAAATGCGATCCAAAGGATATAATATTCACTAGTGGTGCAACAGAGAGCAATAATTTAGCTTTGAAGGGGGTTGCTGGCTTCAAGCTCAGAGAAGGAAAGCCTGTCCATGTAATAACTCTACAAACAGAGCACAAATGTGTCCTTGAAACATGCAGGAATCTAGATGAGAATGGCGTTGAGGTCACATATCTCCCGGTGAATGAGGATGGGATTGTGAATATTGAAGATATCAGAAGCAATACAAAGGAGAACACTGCGCTTGTATCTGTTATGGCAGTGAATAGCGAGATAGGGGTGATTCAGCCGTTAAAGGAGATAGGGAAGCTATGCAGAGAGAAAGGCGTCCTATTCCACACCGATGCTGCCCAAGGGTTTGGGAAGATCGACATTAATGTCGATGAGATGAATATTGACCTTCTTAGTCTTTGTGGACACAAGATCTATGGGCCAAAAGGCATTGGAGCGCTATATGTCAGGAGAAAGCCCCGTGTGAGGATAGTTCCAGTGATAAATGGAGGAGGTCAAGAGCGAAGGCTCAGGAGCGGCACAGTTGCCCCTCCACTAGTAGGAGGCCTTGGAAAGGCCGCAGAGATCTGCTCCAAGGAGATGCGGAAGGACGTCTAGTACATCAGAGAGCTTTCGAACAAGCTGAAAACCATCCTCAAGGACAACATAGGGGATGTCATAATTAACGGAGAAGGAGGAAACGCCTTCCCAGGATGTGTAAATGTGTCCTTTCCGTTTGTTGAAGAAGAGAGTTTTTTAATGAGTCTCAAGGACATTGCACTCAGCAGTGGAAGTGCTTGTACGTCTGCCTCACTAGAGCCATCCTATGTACTGAGGGCGCTTGGAAGAGATGATGCTCTAGCTCACTCATCCATCAGGTTTGGTATCGGTAGGTTTACGACCCCAGAGGAGGTCGAGAAGGTCGCTATGAAAACAGTGGAAGCAGTAAAGAAGCTGAGGGATATGTCTCCTCTGTATGAGATGGTCAAAGAAGGGATAGACTTGAGCAAAATAAACTGGACCTCCTAGGCAGGCGCATCTGCTGTTCTAAGTTACAGCCATGTCTTAAGGGCTACAATTACAATACAATACAATACAATACAATAAGCTCTTTTCAAGGATATTGGAAGTCTTAATAAATCCAGCTCCGATCATCATTTATCACATTCTCAAAAGCTGCGCCAGAAGTTAGGAGCCTATTGGTATTGAAGGCATACCCATTTTCATATATCAGATTTTATTGGACCAATAAACGCCCCTAAATCTGATACTATCTATAGTACTTGATTTTAACTAATTGATAGTTGAGCGCAAGGGCATTCATTCCTGATCATGCATATGTCCCACAGTATCTCGCTGCTTAGATCCAAGGAAAAATGGCACTCTTATTAACCAAGCCTTCAGACTGTATGACGATGGAACACAGACTTCTTAATAAAAAAAATTACCTCCCCTAGTCCAAACATTCGATAATTATTACTATTCAAGTGAAAGTAAAAGGATAGCCAATAGAGTACAGAGAAATTGAATTCCATTGGTTCACTTCGCAACAGAAAAACTATAAAAGAGGAAAAAGGTACAGAGAGCTTGAGCATGGGATATATCAACTTGAACAGTAAGGATCTTATCAAGCCTTATGATGACTTGGAGTTAAACGATTCTGGGAGACAGTATAGAGGAATCGGGGAGGATGCGTTGAGAACGAAAAGGCTCGGAGGTGGTCATATTCAGTGGTGGACAGGGTACTAGACTGGGCTCAAGTGATCCAAAGGGTCTTTTCAAGATCAAGGGCAAAACCCTTTTTGAATGGCATATGGAGACCATAAGAGAGCTTATCAATAAGTACAATGCAGATATAACCATGTTTATCATGACATCTTCATTCTCTCTCTCTCTCTCTCTCTCTATATATATATATATATATATATATATATATATATATATATATATATATATATATATATATATATATATGTATATATATATATATATATACAAGGAAGCACAGCCTAAATTCTTTTGATGACCCAGTATCGTCAGAGGTCAGTCTGTCGAATGCATCTAGAGCATGACTAAACAGAGTGACGTCTTTCGCAGTGCCTTAGAGCGGGAGCTGGTGCGGTGCCTTTCGGAGCCGGCCAGTGTGTGTAATGGACCTGTGGAGCGGACCGCACTTGCCACTCGTTCAATTGCCGCCTTCCTGCATTGGCATGGATGCCAGACCGCATCGGAGGTGCAGCACGCGACGAGTCCTCGTAAGTCGACTGGCTATGTGCATTACGTTAGAGTACTGACACGATTTTGAGGCACCCCAAAAGGGACATTTTTCGTTTCCATGGGGTGCACTATCAACGCTCCCCCACACACCGGCGCCATACAGCACGTATAAAATATTTTACTTTGATTTAAATGTTTTCATCGCCCAGCATCTACAAGCCAGCCCCACCGCAATGGACATTACCACAAGTCAACACAGTTTACTGGGTTTGCGAAATCTGCGTCTTGCATGCAGCCCAAATCGCAGAAATCGCTGTCAGAGTCTGTGGACGACAATTCACTCGTCCTTGTTTACGTGAACCACGTGTAATTGACAGCAAACTGACAGGTATTGTTAGTATGTCGCGAGTTGCAGTCCTCCCGTGACGTCAGACTTGCGCTGACACGTCACCGTGAAGCCGTCCTCTCGATACCGAAACTGAAATTGTCCTTTTAACGAAAGGATATTAAAAATACATTGTAAAAAAGAGTCTCGTAGTGCCCATTCACTACGACACTCTTTTAGGGGTGAAGCTCCTTAAGGTCGAGGCTTGTACATCACTCCACCGGTGTCCCCCGGTGTAGCCACGCTAGTGCGATTCTCTTTTAGGGGCGAAGCTCCCTTAATTAAGGTCGAGCCTTGTACATCACTGCCCCGGTGCAGCCACGCTAGTACTCTCCGCTCCCGCTAGTGGCGGTGCTCTCATTTGATTTGCATGGAGCTTCGATACTGCTACTACTGCTATGAACAACGAAGAATACAAGGCGGCGGCGGAGCGGAGGGCTCGCAAAGTGGCTGCAGTGCGGGCTCGCCGTCAAGCCGACGCAGAGCTGAGGGCCCGCGAAGCAGAAGAGGGATGTCAGCGCCGGCAACAAGATCCAGATGCGGCGAGGGCCCGCGAAGCGTCGGCGACGCGGGCCAGACACAGCGTCAAGCTGCCAGACACAGCGGAGGATGTCCATTTACGGCTCACCAACCAGAGCCGCAACGGGGAGCCCGCCGCTGTGAAGCTCTCAAACGGAATCGTCATCATGACTATGTATCTGGCACTTAAAGGAGTACTGACACGAAATTTTTCACTTATCGTTTTATTGCGTCAAACGATAGACCAGGTCCCCAAGAGCCTAGAAAATGCACCGGCAAGCGTGAGTGCGCCCTGAAAAAAATAATTACAGCATGTTTTTAAAACCTAGTTTCGGGTCCTTCTGTACCCTGACGTCACGGCAATGGGACGAGTAGCGCCACCAGGCGGTAGTATGTGAATGCGCACGCTTTCAAGTCAAGTCAAGTCAAGTGCTTTATTTACATTTCTTCTTACAATAATGCTTATACAGATATCTGGACCGATAGCCAGGGAAGGCTAGTATCCGGTCCAGTGTTGATAATAAAACATACAGGTCAGTGCAGTATTTTCACAGCTAGGTATACAATTACATATCTTAACAGACAAACAAACAAACAATGGTTTTCACGAAGTGCACCCGAATAGTTATTTGCAGATACGTTAAAGGTCCTGGTTCGCAAGAAAAAAAGAATTTACTACACTGCTTAAAGTTACGTGCCGTTTTTAACCTCTAAGGGTAGAATATTCCAGATTTTTGTGCCACTGAATTCAATCACTCTTTCACCGTATACATTATAACATTTTGGTAAATTCAGATTGCCTTTTAGGGCATGTCTTGTACTGCGCGTCGGAAAACAAAACACGTTACGAGGAATAGGAAAGTTAGTGCACATAATGCTATTAACTGAAATTGCAATCTTATGATTACATAGAGCCTTAAGCGATAACACTTGCTGTGTCTGGAAAATGTCGTGAATGATATCATTGCTACTGTTAGGATTAATTATTTTCAGTGCCCTTTTCTGTAATTTTTCTAATGGTTGTAGGTATGTCTTGTAAGTCACGCCCCATGATTCTAAACAATAACTGATATGACTATGGCAAAACGCATAATATAGAGATTTGAGTATTTCACGGGGAAAATATTGCCTTGCTTTAATGAGGTGGTAACATCCGCACGCGACCTTCCTGCACACGCTCTGAATATGCGCTTCCCAATGTATATGTTGATCAAAAATGACGCCCAGATATTTAAATGTAACAACTTCTTGTATAGGGCTATTGTTTAAGCTAATACTTATGCGACTGGTGTCAACGTTATTTCTTCTCGCGCGAAAAACTACATATTTAGTTTTATTGCTATTTAAAGTTAGTTTGTTTTGAGCAAACCACGAGGAAATTCTTGCTAAATCATCCATCACATCTATTTGCAGTGCTGAGAGTGTGTCACCAGTAAATAATAAGGCTGTGTCATCTGCGTACATGAGAGCGTTAGAGCTATGAAGAGCATTTTTTTTTTTTTTTTTTTTTATAAAAAAAAAAAATATATATAGTGAAAATAACACTGGACCTAGCACGGATCCCTGTGGGACTCCACTAGTGACCGTGCTGAATGTTGAGTAATAGTCGCCCATTACTACCATTTGTTTCCGTGAGGATAAATAGCTGGAAAAGAATTCAAGGGAGCTGTTGGTGATACCATAACTTTCTAATTTTTGCAGTAGTATGGAGTGAGAAACTGTATCAAACGCTTTTTTAATATCTAAAAATATTGCTATGACTAACTTATTTTCATGAAGTGCTGAATTTATTATTTGGGAGAGTGTTAATACAGCAGTAGATGTCGATCTATTTGGTACAAAGCCATGCTGCTGAGGACAAATTACATTGTGTTCGTTTAAGAATTTTTTCAATCTCTTGGAGATCAGTTTTTCAAAAACTGTGTTTATGACACTCAGAACGGATATTGGTCTGTAATTCTCTGGCTGATTCGAATCCCCAGATTTGTACACAGGAATGACTTTGGCTGTTTTCAGTATGTCTGGATACGAACTCGGTTTCAAACGCTAGATTAAATACTTGGCAAATGGGACTGCAGAGAATGTCAACATTGTCTTTTAAAATTCTAGTGTGTATACTATCGTGACCAGCTGCTTTTCTTAAAGGCATTTTATTTATTGTTGATTTCAGTTCGTCATGGCTTATTTCTTCCAAAAGAAAGTCGTTGTCAACTATCCTAGGCAGGACAGGGGCGATCTTACAGGATGAAAACTGATTAGCTAGGTTACTTCCTATGTCAGCAAAATAGCGATTAAATTCATTAGCTACTTGCGTCGATGGTTCATCCGGTTGAATTCTCTGTGTTTGGCCTTTGCCTATGACTTCTTTTACGATTTCCCATATTTTTTTGTGTTCCCACTGTCGTTCTTAATGAGGTTGGTGTAGTACTGCTTTTTTGATTTTCTGATCATGCTGACCGAGCTATTTCTAAAGTATTTAAAGCTCTCCTTATAATAGGAATTTGATTTATTGCATTTCCATTTACGGTAAAAATAGTCTTTCTGTTTTAATGTTTCCAGAATAATGTTTGTTATCCAAGGACACATGGGATGTTCGTAATTGTGGCGTTTATACGCTCTTGTAGAATCCTTAATGGCATTGCATATGCATTGGATAAGTGCTTCACATTGAGCATGCACATCACATAATTCAAATACTTTTTGAAAGTCTACACACTGAAGCAATCGTCGCACTTCTGCATAATTTACAGAAATTGATCGTCTATCCGGTGCATTAGGTGTAGAAGACAGGTATTTTCGCGGTAAAAATAGAAACGTTGGGTTGTGATCTGCAATGGCAACATCGTAAACACCTGCTGAAACATTAAATTCAGAGTTACACAAGATATGATCAATAAGAGATTCACATTGGCTTGTAATACGGGTCGGAGAAGATATGACATTTTTTAGATTGAGAGATTCTAGTAGGAATATGTAGTCATGACAGTTCTGCTTCAAGAGGTCAATATTAAAATCACCGCAAACAATTACAGGTTCATCTGAAGAAACAAGGGGAACAATTATTTTTTCCATGCTTGTAATGCAATCATTCACGCTTGAAGAAGGAGGCCGGTACACAACCCCTACTCTAGCCCCACATTTTAATTGAACAAAAATAATTTCTGCATATGACTCACAAACTGAGCTTACTGGCAAAGTAACATATTTAATGTCATTTTTTATAAATAGTGCCACTCCTCCACCCCGGGTGGCCCCCGGTCTAGGTTGCGACACTGTAACGTAACCCGGTATCTGGACTGTTTCACCTTTTTTTAACCATGTCTCAGTTATGGCTATAATGTCGTAGTTGAATGTATGCTGCGATAAGTATGCTGATAGGCTTTCAAGATTTTTTTCCAATACTGCGCAAGTTACAGTGCAAAAGTGATAAATGATCCTGCTTACAATGTATATCCTCAAGTTCAGTAAGGTTGTAAGCCATTATGACAATGTTTTTACGAAATGTGTCTATTATAACTGCTTACAAGATCTGAGCAAAGTCATCAGTGCTCGTGATATGGACCACTCGCGAGTTTTCAGATTTCCTCATCAGAATTTTTTCCATCCGATACCCAGGTGAATTTCCAGCCTTTTTCTCGTTTTGCCTTCAGTGCGAGCCCCAAAAGAACTTTATTTGCTTGGCACAGATGTTCATTAATGAAGATCGGGGTCACTTCACCATCAAAACCCAGGTGGCTCGTGTTTATCCTTTGTTTTCTTGCCTTTTTCAGGATTTTGTCCCTAACATTTCGAGAAGTGAGCTTGACAATGATGTTTGGAGCAGTTGTATTATTTTTAGTTGGCACGCGGTGTATCACATCAATGTCAGAGTCTTTAATTTCTACGTTCAAGCAGGTTGAAATGGACGTATCCTCGTGCGCGCGTAGCTCCATCGTCTGCTTCGTCTGCTGCGCGCCGCACATGTGGCAACTGTCGCGCCGTCAACGATGGACGAATATTTGTCAACAGACTCCGACGGCAGCAACGACTTCGGCAGAGAGGAAGATGCCGAGCTTGCCGACCCCGCGAATCATTTCGCATTCGACCCGCTTGCAAGTACGTCAGAAGACGAGTCGTCTGAGAGCGATAGCGCCATGAGACGGCTTGCGCATCGGGAATGTCGAACGGTAAGAATTCGCTATTTCTTGCTTGATCTTGCGCGGGCATCTTCCGGATGTTCTACGGAAGTCAATAGCGTTCGTGTGGATTTCGTAATGTTATTACTTGCTTGAAATTATTGGTACTAGGCGCAGATTCGACACCGCACGTATGCTTTGTCCTACCGCTTTCCTATGCAGCCGCACTGCGCACGCAGTATGACAACCTCTTGCTGGTCGTAACGCCTGAACATTATATCGATAACGTAATCTGCGTAGGTGCCTCTGTGGGGGTTGCCACCCGATGGACACGGACGTAGTCGGTGTGCTGTCGGGAAATCGACGAAGTCGCGCTCTAGTGCCGGATGAGGCAGCCTGTGTCACCGCGCACCCGACGTTTCAGCGTGGGTGCTTAGACATTCACGCCCTCGAGATAGCGTACTACCCTTGATGGAAGATCGACCAGGCGTCATTGAGGCACCGGAAATCGACAGGTATTACTGCTGCGGTTGATCTAAGTTAGCTGTTGCTGTTGAAGCTGAAGTACGCCGAATCGCAAGCTGTCTCTGGCATGCAAAGTGCATGCCTTCGGTATACTTCCTGCAAAAGTGTGGTGGCCGCATGTACGAGGCGTCATCCACTCACTCCAAAACGTGCATAGGCGCATGTTACTTGCTAATATTGCTATGCCCATATTCCATATCGCGTGTCCAACTAAATAAAGGGAAATGAAAAAATACATGTATAAGTGGCGTTGGACACCTCCGGTCGTCAGGCAGCGCAAATTATGCACGATCTCGAAATCACAATATGTGAAATAAAAATCTGCAAGTTTAGAATAGCTGCTGCTTACATTGTTAGATAGTTCTTCACAAATCAGATTACTTGATCTCGCCTTTCACGTTCTTTGTGATTGACTTATGTACTTCATTGTTCTTTTTTTCCCCTCTATAAGTCATAGTTTTCGGTAGTGCCTTTGGCCCATTGGGTTGTGTTACGGTTTTGCTGTATTCAAGCGTCGTCAGTGCGAAGTCGGCGACGGGAATGACAGCGGGTTCGGTCGTTCCGTACGCAAGTAGAACAGTGAAGAGATCGAAGACGTGTTTGGACAAAACAACAGCTTTAATTTAGCTATTGCGGCACGAGCACACTAAATACAACACTTCAGAAAAAAAACTAACAATAAACAACTAGAGTCAAACAATAGCTTACAAAGATACACAAAATCAATTAACGCTAAAACTAACAGTGGAATGAAACAAAACCGAAGAAACGCGAAAAGTTCGATGATATAAACAGGTGCATACGTGTGATGACCGGCAGCGTTGCGTCCACGACGATCGGATGCGAGAAGTCCCGAAGATATCTGGCACGACTCCAATGTCGGTGGGTCCGAGTTGCAACGCCGATGTTTCCGGGAGTTAGTGCTTGCAGGAGATCTCAGGCAGGTTGAGCTAACCTGAGATTGAAGTCCCGATGCCTACGTTGCAGACGTGTCTCAACTAGGTGAACGGCTAAGTTTAGGTGGCCAGCCGATACAAAGCTCACACTAAAAACTTCTAGGAGAGATACTCGTTGATCTACTTCTACTCCAAGTTTGTCAAGCAACTAGACTGATTAGCAGGGCGATCTCCTGCGCTTAAATCCCCTTCGGGTCCCCTCACTCTCTTCCTGGGGGATAAGGGACCATCAACATGGGTCCAATCATGTGCGTTTCATTGTCGCAAAAGTCCGCCCTCAAAATATTTACGACGCCCTTTTTTAATTAAAGGAGGGTTCTCCATTAATCCAAAGAGACAACCCGTTTACGGTGACTGCGTAGGCGGCTCGTGCACGTGCAGCTCTTTCCGTGGGAACGCATCTTGCCTCCATTCTCATGCCGAGCGTCTTGCAGCCAAAACTTCGGGGCTCACTGCGAATTTCCGTATACCTGCCGTCGCCTCGGTACTGAACAAAGAGCCAGCTTCGGCAGCGACACTCCCTTCCGCTGCTCTTCGCGGCTCAACGAAAAACAAGTCCCTGACGTCCAAGACGGTGCGCCGGTCGGCGGGTTGGGTGCGGCGCGCGTTAAAGCATGACGAGGGGTCGAAAAAGTGGCATTCCGTGACATTGCCCCCCCCACTTTCGGAATGTTATCTATAACATTTTCACGCACGGAGGGACAATTTCTTCGACCCCGAAAACAAAACACAAGAGAAAAATAAGAACTGTCCTTCTCGTTTACAACATCATACGTGGAGTGCATCAACGTAATAACAAAAATCAAATATCAGAGCACCTGCTTCTGTTGCACCGTATGTCAGTGCTTCATACAACCAAGAAAAAATAAAAAAACCGTACATTGCATCAGACCAAATACACTTCGGAAATGTATACTACGACAAGGGGAAGAAAAAAAAACTATCTAGTGCGCTTCTCTGCGGTAATGACATACCTTCATACGCACGACAATAAGAACAACTAGTGCTCCAAGCCAAAGTATAGTCAATTCAAAATACACCTTTTCTGCCCAATGAAACTCGAAAAGAAAACAGGAGCGACGAAAAAAAAAACAATATCATGCCGCCGAGGTCAAAAGAAGCACTATTCCGGCTTAAGTAATTCGCGCTGCGGCGACATGTCGTTTCAGACTTCGAAGAGCCTCGTCGTGCGCTGCGGTCCATTTGACCGAGTGTGCTCTGCCCCTCCGGGTTATTTCAGTGACAAGAGCGCTGACTTCCGTGTTATTGGGGAAGAATTCCCGATAGTTCCCGGTCAACCCGAGGAATTTGCGAACTTGTCGCTTGGTCGAAGGCCGCGGTCCAGCTTTCATCTTTTCGCGTGTCTTACGCAGTAGAACATGTGGCACCCGGTTCCTCGGAGCAGTGCGCCTCACTGTACGCCACAAAGGGCGTCTTCTTGATCTGGCCGATAGCCGACGCTTCTTTTCTTCGCGCTGCGGTGTACCACCTGTCTCAACCTTTCGCTGTTCGGCACGCGTTCGCTTCCTTCTCTTGCGGCGACGTTTGCGGCCGATCTTTCCCTGGTTGCCTTGAACCTCGCCTCGTGTTGCGACCTCGGTGGTGTTAAGGTTCAAGCGTGCTTGTGCACCATCTTCTACCCCACTTTGGCCTTCCGATTTCTCCGCTTTGCCGCAATGTCGGGCCGATTCATCTGCGCTATCCTTGAGCCAATGGAACTCTGGGCCGTGCCTCTCGATAGCGCTTAGCTCCTGAAGCTTGGCGTCCTTGGCGATCTTTGCGCCATCTTCGTCCTCTTCATTCACGACCTCCGGAAGGTCATGCCCGTGTTGGGGCGCTAGGCAAGTCTCCAGCTCCTCGCTGACCCTATTAGGGGTGACTGGGACCAGCCTCAGTCTCACACGGAAGGTCCTCCGGAACGCTTTCCGTTTCAGTCTCCATATCGGCCACGGTATCTCTCTCTTCTTGTTCTGCCTTCGCACAATCGGAAAATTGCGTGTCTGTCTCTGGCGCGATTTCAATGACAGCGTGAGCTACACTTGTCGACGGCTGATCACTCCGCCGCTGTGCCTCGAGTTGCCGCTTCAACACCTCAATCTTTTCATTTAACACCTGCATCTCTTTTTGATGTGCTATTTCTTTCTCTCGTTCTTCTCCTTCTCTCAGACGTTCTTCTCTGGCACGCGCGCGCTCTTCTCTGGCCAACGCCACTTCCTGCCGCTCTTTCACCCATTCTCCGAGTTTGGGGCCCTCAAGGCCTAACTGTTTGGCGTACCCGATAAGCTTATCAACATCCATTCTCTTAATACTTCGAACTGCCGTATACAGCCGCTAACCAGAACAGCGCGCTCACAATTTCTCATGTGGAACGTTCAACCAGGCGCGACAGCCTCAACTACACTGTTCTATCGCCACACCGTCCGCACGCTTCTCGTTCACCCCTCACCGTTTCACTATTGTACGGAACGTCCTGTCGCGGACGCCAGTTTTGTTACGGTTTTGCTATATTCAAGCGTCGCCAGCGCGAAGTCGGCGACGGGAATGACAGCGGGTTCGGTCGTTCCGTACGCAAGTAGAACAGTGAAGAGATCGGAGACGTGTTTGGACAAAACAACAGCTTTAATTTAGCTATTGCGGCACGAGCACACTAAATACAACACTTCAGAAAAAAAAACTAACAATAAACAACTAGAGTCAAACAATAGCTTACAAAGATACACAAAATCAATTAACGCTAAAACTAACAGTGGAATGAAACAAAACCGAAGAAACGCGAAAAGTTCGATGATATAAACAGGTGCATACGCGTTGCGTCCACGACGATCGGATGCGAGAAGTCCCGAAGATATCTGGCACGACTCCAATGTCGGTGGGTCCGAGTTGCAACGCCGATGTTTCCGGGAGTTAGTGCTTGCAGGAGATCTCAGGCAGGTTGAGCTAACCTGAGATTGAAGTCCCGATGCCTACGTTGCAGACGTGTCTCAACTAGGCGAACGGCTAAGTTTAGGTGGCCAGCCGATACAAAGCTCACACTAAAAACTTCTAGGAGAGATACTCGTTGATCTACTTCTACTCCAAGTTTGTCAAGCAACTAGACTGATTAGCAGGGCGATCTCCTGCGCTTAAATCCCCTTCGGGTCCCCCTCACTCTCTTCCTGGGGGATAAGGGACCATCAACATGGGTCCAATCATGTGCGTTTCATTGTCGCAAAAGTCCGCCCTCAAAATATTTACGACGCCCTTTTTTAATTAAAGGAGGGTTCTCCATTAATCCAAAGAGACAACCCGTTTACGGTGACTGCGTAGGCGGCTCGTGCACGTGCAGCTCTTTCCGTGGGAACGCATCTTGCCTCCATTCTCATGCCGAGCGTCTTGCAGCCAAAACTTCGGGGCTCACTGCGAATTTCCGTATACCTGCCGTCGCCTCGGTACTGAACAAAGAGTCAGCTTCGGCAGCGACACTCCCCTTCCGCTGCTCTTCGCGGCTCAACGAAAAACAAGTCCCTGACGTCCAAGACGGTGCGCCGGTCGGCGGGTTGGGTGCAGCGCGCGTTAAAGCATGACGAGGGGTCGAAAAAGTGGCATTCCGTGACAGGTTGATTAAGTAAACGATAAATAAAATGAAGTCTTTCTGCATATCTGTACTTGCTAAAAAGGAATCTGCATGCTACATAACAATGACGTTTTATTTCGTAATTTTGTCTGCTCGAAAGGGCTCCTTATCAGTAGATGGTTCTGGAATATGACTCTGTGCACACATTTGATTCAGCTGCAGGATATGTCTACCTTTACTCTTGCCACTGCATTTTTATATTGTATTGCATTCATATTTCAGGCGACATCGTCCCTTTGTAAGATGGGTCTGGCATCGCCTTGGCAAACGAAAGCGAGTGGTCCTGCCCAGCTGCGTCGTCTCTGCAGTGCGTCAAAAATTTCCCTCCACAAGACTACTGCGGCTTTAAGTATACGAACGTCATGGAGATGCAGTTCAATAAAAGAAAACATGTTCAACTTGATTTATTTCTTTAGGCATAACAGCCTGTGTCACTGACCTTTCTTCTGGTCGTATGCAAAACAGATGCTATATGACCAGCACTACAGAAGGAAGTCAACACTTAGGCTAACACACATGAAATTCAAGAAAGAGGCTGTAGTTGCTAAAGTAAGAATAACAAAACAGAAAGAGCTGCTAAGTCTGCACACATGGCAGTAAATACGTTCTCCAGATTTCTGAGTCTTGACCACATGGACTAGGTAAGAAGTGAACAGGAACCTGAAAGACGGCGTTAGCCTGACATATGCTCAGCTACACATTGATGAACTCATACATTACCAGAATTGCATGTTCACCATGTCTCAACCCAACAACTGAAGTACATGGTGTAGCTATGCACGGAAACAACACTGATTTCGATAACACGTGTTAAAATAATGAGTCAAAGGCCACGGTTGGTTCCGTGACAGTAACAAAACAGAAAGAGCTGCTTAGTCTGCACACATGGCAGTAAATACATCCTCCAAATTTCTGAAAGGTAGTCGTCTTGAGCTCATGGACTAGGTAAAAAATTAAACAGGTACCTGAAAGACGGCATTAGTCTGACATGCTTAGCTGCACAATGTCCTCCCTGATGAGCTCGTACATTACCAGAATTGCATGTTCACCATGTCTCAACAACTGAAGCACATGGCATAGCTATGCACAAAAACAACACTGATTTCGATAACACGTGTGAAAGTAGTGAGGCAAAGGCCACGGTTGGTAACGTGACAATAACAAAACAGAAAAAGCTATTAAGTTTGCACACATGGCAGTACATACGTCCTCCAAATTTCTGAAAGGTAGTCGTCTTGACCTCATGGACTAGGTAAGACGTGAAGAGGAACCTGAAAGACGGCATTAGCCTGACATATGCTTAGCTACACAATGATGAACTCGTACATTACCAGAATTGCATGTTCACCATATCTCAACCCAACAACTGAACTACACGGTGTACCTATGCACGAAAACAACACTGATTTCGATAACGTGTGAAAGCAATGAGGCAATGGCCACGGTTGGTAACGTGACAATAACAAAAACAGAAAGAGGTGCTAAGTCTGCACACATGGCAGTAATGACGTTCTCCAAATTTCTGAGTCTTGACCTCATGGACTAGGTAAGAAGTAAACAGGAACCTGAAAGACGGCATTCGTTTGACATGCTTAGCTGCACAATGTCCTCCCTGATGAGCTCGTACATTACCAGAATTGCATGTTCACCATGTCTCAACCCAACAATTGAATCAGAATGGTGAGTTGGGCGAGTTCTCGTCAAAAAACCGAAACCGGTGTGTAAATATACATGTACTATAAAGCACAAAAAGCAGTTCGTGCCTTGTTCAATGGGAGTAGTGTATGCCATTACACTGTTATGTGGTAAGAAATACTTTGGGCAGATGGGGCGGTGCATTAACGTGCGTCTTAGGGAGCACCACACCGCTGTCAAGAATGCCGCTAGCACGAACCTGGCTGCGCATTGTAAAACGTGCCATTGTGAGCCTATGTTTCATGAAACACAGATAGTGTACAGAAGTACTAACCAAGTCTTTCGCGAGATTGTGGAAGCATACCACACGCATGTTAACCAGAGCACGTGCGTCAAACCAGACGTCGGTTGCTCTGCATGATAAAGAAGTGCAGTTCTTGAACGATGTAATCAGGTGACGCCCTGTCACGACATGAACACTCCACGTGATTAATTTTTTATTTATTTACCGCGTGTGTGAAGAAATAAAACCAGTTGTCAGTCAGCGCCTGTGTGTGTACATTTCTTTTTGTCCTCAGTCCGGGTCGCGCTGCCCACAGCAAAATTATGTCCAACAACTGAAGTACACGGTGTAGCTATCCACGAAAACAACACTGATTTCGATCACACGTGTGAAAGTAGTGAGGCAAAGGCATAGGTCAACAAAATTTGTGGAGCTCACCTATGAAATATATTTTGCTCTTAGGGCTCACTCGAACTCAGACTCACCAAAATTTTCCTGAGCCGGACTCACTCGGACTCGCACTCACGAAAGCTTTTTTCAACTGGACTCCAAACTCAAACTCACCAAAATATTACTGACCTGGACTCACTCAGACTCACGGCTCGATCTGAGTCTGAGTGAGCCCGAGTGAGTTGACTCATCAGTCCAATAGCCTAGAATTCGCTCTTTCGACCATGGTGTCAATGCTCTCTAACGCCAATATCTCACGTAATCGGTGCTTTTCTTGGTGCCTTTTGATATAGAACCTTCGAATACGAGTTATCAGTGCTCGCAAACAAGTAAGGTGATTTTTTCTTGAAATATATGACAACGTAAGATATATTTATCAAAAACTTCCCTGGAACAGTTGGTGGGGGGGGGTAGGGATGGGAGGTCCAGGCACCTCCCTACGTAATTCTTTCCTCTGATCAATAAATATTGAAATGGTGTGTGAACAACACTGCTTTGGAATACGTGTGAGTAGACGTGAGTATAAGCGTGAATCCAGGTAAGGCTGATAGTAATGCTGGAGATGAGTAGGTAGGACCATAGGTCAGCAAAAAAGAAAAGTGGAACTCACCCAGACTCAGAATCATGGCACGGTCTGAGTTTGAGTGAGTCCGAGTGAGTCGACTCATGAGTGAGTTTGCCGACCTATGGGCAAAGGCCACAGTTGGTAACGTGACAATAACATAACAGAAAGAGCTGCTAAGTCTGCACACATGGCAGTAAATACGTTCTCCAAATTTCTGAGTCTTGAACTCATGGACTAGGTAAGAAGTAAACAGGAACCTGAAAGACGGCATTAGCTTGACATATGCTTAGCTACACAATGATGAACTCGTACATTACCAAAATTGCATGTTCATTATGTCTCAACCCAACAACTGAAGTACACGGTGTAGCTATGCACGAAAACAGCACTGATTTCGATAACACGTGTGAAAGTAATGAGGCAAAGGCCACGGTTGGTAACGTGACAATAACAAAACAGAAAGAGCTACTAAGTTTGCAGACATGGCAGTAAATACGTCCTCCAAATTTCTGAAAGGTAGTCGTCTTGACCTCATGGACTAGGTAAGATGTGAAGACGAACCTGAAAGACGGCATTAGCCTGACATATGCTTAGATACACAATGATGAACTCGTACATTACCAGAATTGCATGTTCACGATGTCTAAACTCAATAACTGAAGTACACAGCGTAGCTATGCACGAAAACAACACTGATTTCGATAACACGTGTGAAGATTTCGATAACACGAGTAACCTCCACTGGAGCACGTAACTCGGGATCGCCTGCACGCTTTAAGTTGCTGCCGCTGCAGACTCTTTTTCTATATCCTTGAAAGGCAACGTGATGCGCGGTTGCGGCAGTGGGGCACGACGTTGGGATTCTTCGTCAATTCGCAGATTCTTCGGCGCAGATTCTTCGTCGACAATCCGAAGCCGGTCTGCAACTGCATGCTGCGCGTGTACGCGTCCGCAGTGAAGTGGAGCGAACAGAGTAAACTCCGCTTGGCTGGCGTCCAGTCTCCGCCTCGGCCGCGGCGCACGAAGTCGACCCACGCTTGTCTCAGCGCCGGATCGGACGGGAATCGGTGGAACTTGCACCGATTGTCCCCCGTTTCACTGGCACAAGACTTCACAGGGCAAAATATCGGTGCCATGACGACAAATTCAAAGTCAGACGATTCCCTTGCCCTCTCATAAGCGTATATTTTGTATTCGCGTGCACGCACTCTATTCCAGACTCCGCTTACTCGCTTCACAAGTACACTGGATGACAGTGACGGCACGACCGCACGGCGCGAGCAGATGATCGAGAAAACGACGCGCAAGCTGCCATTTTTTGTGTTTTGGTGCTTGACGTCATCACAACTAGCCAGACTGCTGCGTGAAGTCACCAGAGGACATGCCAGAGGATTAGTGCTGTAGCCTGACGTCAGGCTAGTGTTGATGTGAGTACGGATACCGCGAGAAAATTGACTTTAATATCAAAATAAAATATCTTATCAGCATTTGCTGAGCTTGATACTTGCTCAGGGCCATCTATGCATACAGGAGATTTGTATGACAGAGCAAGCTCGCCTTCGAAAAAACGTGTCAGTACTCCTTTAACCTGTCCAAGGGAAACATCGTCAAGTACATCGATAAGGCGATGCTGCGCTACGAAACTAAATACAAACACGACCCTTTCGTACTCGCCGGAGACTTTAAAGTGGACATCATGAATGACGACTGGCTAGTCCAACACATGGTGTCCCGTTACGCTCTCCGGTGCATTTCATATGACTACAAACGTCCCACCACTATCAGGGGAACTTGTGTAGACATTGCATTCGAACTTTACACTACATCCAATTCAAGATTCCTTGGCTTTATACTTTACCGACCACGAGGCCATTATACTCAAAGGGAAACGTTACCCTGAGCTCAGTCATATATGACTGAAATCAGGGGAACTCCCTCCTTGTGGTCCGTAAAATAATAAAAGAGCTCTTGGACAAAAAAAACATCATCTACCCATATGTGCATAATAAAACATTCTGTATACACTGTATATAATTACACCACCGCCGCGTTTGTGTCACGTCTTTTGCATGATGATGAGCTTCACCCACTCATCATAATTCACTTCGTGGATATGGCGGGACTGTTTTTAGGCTTCTCGACACCAGCGTTTTTATTTAGAGCAACAACCTGAAAAACAATTAAAATCCGCGTCAGTACTCCTCTAAGGGTTGAGAGATGTCAACGCTTTCTATTACAGTGCCTCGAGTACGGCACAAACTGGACTAGTAACCTGCACATCTCCTGAGCAGGCTATGGCGTCACGCTCAGTTTTTTTACTAAATAAAATGACCGGCTTCCTAGAGCGAGTCATACATAACCTTTCGGGCAACGTCTTTTCTGCGTCGTAGTCGAAATAACTTCGTCCCCTTTCGGTTGTCGGTAATTGCCAATGCACCTGAAATATCTCAAATTCGTATGGGCAAACGAGCTGTAACGTCATTGTTTTGTCTGACTTCTAACTCGGCTTTGGTTAAAGCCATAAGTAATGAGCAAGCGCCACATCAAAAACAACTTCATTCAGATAAATGCATTAGTAAGGGCACCTCTGCTAATCTATTGTTTCAAACAAAGACGTTTATTCTTGCGCTCCTCAGCTTTTATTAGGTCACGATATTGAAGCGCTGCAAAGAACGGATACTTTAGAACAACACAAAACAAGGCGCTGCTAGAAGCTTAATGTTTATTTGGAAACAATGCGCCCATGTACATGAATAAATGTACACACGTTATAGTTAAAAACCAGAATTAAACAGGTGATCACAAAAGAAACAAACAAGAGATAAAAACCCCGCATACACTCACAGCGAGGGAACTTTAAAAGGGTGATTCCACGAGAGATCGAACATGCATGTCCGGTCGATATTTTTGTTTGTTCTGGGTTTTTTATAGGTTATGTGGGCACATTCAAAGTGTACAGAACAGAAACTTTTATTTCCCAAAAGCGCTTCGAGCGCACCAAAAAAATATTTGAAGGAGGTGGCGGGGGTGTCCTGTTTATGCTTACCGCAATATTTTCGGATTTCACGGCCGAATTTAACGCGAAATATAAACGCGGTGTCGCCTTTCTTTTTCTTTGGTCTTAATATGCAATACTGTGACTTATGAACATGGTTTCTTTATGCTGCCTTCAAGAGGGGAAAAATGTGAAAACATGGTTAACACGACGCAAACCAAACATTTGCTATGTTTGATGTGCTTTCGCGCGTTTCGTATTTCACAGAGAAAGCTCAAAACAGTGCAAAATATAGAAAAAAAAGCCTCTGCAATATTTCTGCGAAAGATCGTTTTCCTACAAGCAGCGTAAAAAAAAGAGAAAATAGTTTAAACAGCGAGTTTCTTCAAGAAAGGCCATTTAAAAAAAAAAATAAAATAAAAAACTTCTGTCTCAATTCTGACGAATTTTTTTTATCTAGCGGCGCTTAGGTAATTGAAAACATGGCTTCAGTATCAGGTGTCCTCGAGGATTTTCTTCGTTCACGAGACATAACGGGCCAAAATGACCCTTGCTGTGTGTTCTCACTTCAGTGCTTTGATGGTTGTTACCGGCTTGCATTATGCGAAAATCTACAGTTTCAGCTATTTTGCTGCAGCAGAATTTCACTCTGGTGACCTATCTTCAGGAAAAATGTATTCTCAGATTTCGTTTGTGTCTAGCGTGTGCGAGAGTGGCCTGCTCCGGTTTCTCAAGGGCTAACACGTGCACACTTTGCAGCCTAAAACCTCGCCTACAATCATCACAAGAAAGGTGGATGCCCCTGTTCAAGATATCGATCGCTTCTTCGTCCCGCGTTGTGACTGACAAGCACTATTCGATAAAAACAGTTTGTCAAAATTGAGACCAGAGTTATTTTATTTTAGTTTTGAAAACGGGCTTTAAAAAAACTCGCTTTTTCACAATTTTTCTCGTTTTTACGCTGCTTGTAGGAAAAGGATCTTTCGCAAAAATATTGCAAAGGCTTTTTTCGTATATTTTACACTGTTTTGAAGTTTCTCTGTGAAATAGGAAACGCGCGAAAGCACATCAAACATAGCAATCTTTTTTTTTTATTTTAGTCGTGTTTACCATTTTTTCCCATTTTTGTCGCTCTTGAGGAGAGCACAAAGAAAGCATGGATATAATTAACAGTACTGCGTATTAAAAGCAAGAGAAAGATTTGCGACACAGCGTTTATATTTCGCGCTAAAGGCGGCCGTGAATTCCCAAAATATTGCGTTGAGCAAAAACAAGACGCACGCGCCACCACCTTCGAATATTTTTTGGTGAGCTCGAAGCGCCTTTGGGAAATAAAAGTTTCTGTTCCGTGCGCTTTGAATGTGCCCACATAACATATAAAAAAACCCAGACAAAACAAAAATATAGACCGGACATGCATGTTAAATCTGTCGTGGAATCACCCATAAGCACTTTTTTTTCATATTCTCTCTAGAAAATTCTAAAAAAATTCAGATTCGTTAAGGAAATGGGTGCTTGGCTAACACAATCACTTTTTCCACTGTCCTTCATGCGGAAGGCTTCAATGCCTCTGACAGATCGACCGGTGGGCGGGTCAACAATATTGGGTTTATCAAACTCAGGTTAGCACGTGCACTCTACAGTGCGTTGCAAGATGCGAATATGGTCTCCCTTTTAATCAGCTTTGGCGTTTGCGAAGGAGAACATGTAGGCATCGGCCCGTCTGACAGATGTAGCGCTTTCCGCACGTAAAAAGAACATGGTATATGACTTTTTTTTCTTTTTTGGAAACAACAAATTTGGTGCCGTTTGATGTCACACCTATCCTTGGTTTAAACGTATTTAGAGCGTTATTTGCTTCGAATTAAACTGTGAGCTGCTATAGTAGCGCCTTTTTCTTCTATGGTCTCCGTTCTTTGTAGCGCTTCGCCATCATGAATGTATACCAACACGCCCAACAGGCAGTCCTCAATATTACGTGCTACATGCAGCGGCGTAACCAGAAAGTTTTTTTTAAAGGGGGGGGGGGAAGAAAAAGGTTCAACCATCTTTTATGTATGTTCGAGCGTGTGTTTCTACGTGAGCGTGCATATATACGCGTGGAAAATTGAAAACTTCCAGGGCGGGGGGGGGTTCATCCCCCTTATCTAAACTCCCCCCCCCCCTGGCTATAGCCTGCAGTGGTTACATGTCCTCCTATGTACTACTCTCGAACAGAGAGCGTTCGTGGTATATTAAGGTAAACAAGTATATAAATTAAATGAATGAGCAAACGCGACGTTTATTCCGCTGTCACGATTGTCTGGTATTAATTATCTGTGACATAAACCAGACCACTTTCTGTGCTAAAATATGTGACCTGATGGCTGGAGCCTAGCACCAAGCATCCGTATATGTATATCCTTTCTAACTTCTTGTGAATATTCGTTTAAGCCTGAGGCGCGCGTGTGCTCGCAGGACCAGTCGATCCTTTCCTGGAGGAATGTCCCTTCCGAGCTCCACGAAATGTGCTTTGCGCAGACCTTGGACGTGGTGAGGGCCTCGCTGCTGTTCTACGGGCAGCCCCACAGGAAACTGAGTCGCTTCTACGAAGAACTGTGCGGGTGAGCAAAGCGCGTTTCAGTGGTAGTGAAAAAGGGAGTGTCCCAAAAGGTCATGCATATATAACGTACTTTACGAATTTTTACCAGACGATTGCTTTTGTGGAGATATAAAACGATAGTCGATGCGCACGATTGTATTCGCTGTCACCCTATGCAACATTGACTTCACGACCGCGTGCCCCGCAAAACGAATGTGGATATTGCTCAGCTGCTGGCTTCCCACGACAGTTTCATTGGCACAACGAATGTCCGCACAGCGGCACCGTATCCGCTATCCTGACTAGACCAACAAGCGAAGAGAGCGACCAGGGTTGCAATTGGCTAGATTTGAAAAGGAGCCAGAATTAAAGCTAAAAGTGGCAAATCTAGCCATGCAATTTAACTTTATCGCCAAATGTGTAGTCAATATAGAAGAAAATGGTATTATGACTCGAATTTTTATAAAATAAATGATTTTGAGTATGCAAAAACAGCAGTAAGACCATATTGCGTTCCATCTTGCTCTTCAAGCCACAGGTGAGTTGCAAAAAAAATGATTTATTTATTTATTTATTTATTTACCGCCAGGCCAAGAGCATTGCTGAGAGCGCGTAAACACAACAAAAAAATGAACAGAATATAGTGAGTAAAAAAAGAACTTGTAGACTTCGCAAGAGACTAGTAACCGTTGGGTTTTACAAAATTGAATGACCTCAGAATGATAACCAAAGCGATGACCCATAGTTAGATTATAAAATAAGTGGGCAATGGAGCACAATTCGCTGGTATATTACATGAAAGAAGCTCAAGCGGCGAAAATTTCGATGCGCTGCTAGAGAGGGAGCGTAAAGGCGGCGTTTCGTGGCTCTTATGTTAGCAGTGCGGTCTGTGTGTAATCAGAAAGAAGTTTACCTTCTTTCTGTTAATATTACGTAATACACTCAAACCTCGATATAACGAACCCGGATATAACGAAATATCGGTTATAACGAAGTTAATGAAGAACAGTCTTGCAATGGATACAGTGTTATGATATATGTTTATAACGAATTTTCGGATATAACGAGCTTATTTTCGTGTAAGATGCAACTTTGTTATAATGAGGTTTGAGTGTATATATGAGCATATAAATATTCATAGCAAGTCGCAGGATATAAAATACAACGCTGTTCAAGAGGTGAATAGGCAGAATGTTAGTGTTTCGGAAGAAGATTAACCTTGCATTTCCGACATTTAGTTTCCATAAATCATATTTTGCACCCGGTGGCGCAGCAACTATATCGTATTATATATGAGTTTAGTGTCTCTGTATATATTTATGCAGAATAGTTCTTCCCAAATAAAAAGGAATTTTGGAGCATTCCCGCCCACAAGTCAGCAATAAACTTTTAAGCAGTTTTTTTCTTGAAGCCGCAGACCTTAATTGAGTACTATAGACTTACCACAATAACAGACCAGCTTCAGTTTGGTGCTGATATTTATTTTTCGGTGGGGGGGGGTGGGGGGGGGAGAGGCATTGGTCCGCATGAGCTTGTTGCTGGGGCCAAGACATGCGCGCGCATTAGCTTACGCGAGAGAAAACGTTGAAAACAGTGCCTGATCTTTCGACTTTGTTCTTCTACCTGCAAATAATCAGAAAATTGGCAACTAATTGCGCCTAAAGAGAAGTTCAATGCAGCCAAAAAAGTAGCCATAGCGCCAACTTCGAATTTGCGCAGCCAGACGGGGACCTAAAGTAGCCTATTTGGCGCAAAGTAGCCACCAACGGCAACCCTGAGAGCGACTCAGAGTTTTATAAATACGCTGCAATGCTCTCATCAACGGTCACGGAAATCCTCGATACAGGAGCAACAATTACTTGTATCAGTGAGGATGCGTGCAAACAGCTCAAAATTCAGTTGATGAGAGACTCAAGCATCACTGTTCAGCAAGTTACTTCAAGTTCAAGTAGAAGCCACAGTTGTGGCTGTTTCGCGCGAAGAAATAACGAGGGAAGGGGTCAAGGGGAGCGCAAACTTTCGACTAATTATGCGCCTTGCTTGCCTTGCTGTGTGCCTTCCTTTCCGCGCATGCCTTTGCCTATATATTGCGCTGCATTAAGCTTGGAATAAACAGTCGAAAGTTTGCGCCCCCCTTGACCTCGTTGTTTGTTCGCGCGAAACAACTGTGGCTTCTACTTGAACATGAACCGACTAGCCCAGCAACGTGTACTTCTAAGTTACTTCAAGCATTCGAACTTCGGGTCGCGTATACATTCACTTGCAAATTGGGTTTGTCACAAGGAGTGTTTATGCACACGTGCTCGCAGACATAAGAACGCAATGAATTCTTGAACCCAGACAGCGCTTTGTTCTGCAGTCTTTCTGTAAACTTGGCAAACAAGTCAGTGACACAAGGACGGGAAAATTTGAACTTATCGGATCGTAATGAAAAGAAAACCATTAAAGCCCCGCTGATGAAAACCCTGTCTTCGGAAAATCCATTACAGCATCGATATGCAGTGCTCGACTCTCTTTTAAACAAATATGGCGAAATCTTATCTAAATCCTAGACGGATGCATCACTACTGAGAAACGTAGGACCACACTTACAAATGCTGTCCAAATTCATCGAGCACGATACATATGTTCGCAGGCAGACAAAGCGGATATAAACAAGCGAGTTGATGCCCTTATTAAGCAAGGTGTTGTGGGGCCTTCATTGTCCCCTACGCCACGTGGGTCATTTTAGCGGAAAGGAAGGGCGAAGGAAGTACTCGTCTATGTATTCACTGCCGCCAGCTCAACGCCGCAGCGGTACCCGACTATCAACCGATTCCACATACAGATGATATTGCCGCAACCAATATGCAGCACGAGAACAACGAAGAGCACGAGCAGCCGGAGAGAAAGACGAGGTTCTCGCCCGATCAGCTGGTCAGTGCTTTGTTCAATTAAAGTGAGCTGTCCTGCATTTGACTTCTGCTGTGTCTGCGTCGTGACACTGGTGGAGGCGCTGGGTACATGTTCGGGATAGGGGGTGTGCACGGGCTTCGGGTAGCCCGAAAGCCCGAGCCCGGCCAACCCGGCCCGCGGGCCGGGTTCGGGCGGGCCGACGTCTTCTCATTTCGGGCCCGGGCCGGGCTCGGGCTACATCGTTTTAAATGCGAATGCATTTCATAGTCGGGCTATGTCAGGCATCCGGCGTTGGCGTTGTGCGGCGTTGGCGTTGTCCGCGGAGGGGAGGAGGAGGAGGATAGGTTGAGGAGGTGTGCGCGCCGGCAGGTGTTAGATGTGAAGCATCTTATGGCGAAGCTTAATCCGGTGGTGGTGGTGTACGGCGTGACCGCCCTTACTGCGCATGCGCAAACCCTTTCAAAAAAAAATAAAGATAAAAAACCTCCTCTCTCTCTCTCTCCCCTAGGCATCCCTCCCCGCGGCAACCACACCCTCACTGCGCATGCGCCTCCCCCTCCTCTCCCCCCCCTGCTACGCTCCCCCCTCTCTCCTCTAGGCATCCCTGCCCGCGCCGTCCACACTCCCACTGCGCATGCGCGTCCCACCTCTCTTCTCTCCTACGCTCCCCCTCTCTTCTCTAGGCATCTCTGCCCGCAGCGTCCACACTCCCACTGCGCATGCGCACCCCACCTCTTTCTCCTCTCCTACGCTCCCCCCTCTCCCTCTCTCGCCTGGCGACGCCGACACAGGCAGCGTCTGCTAGCGAGTTTCTTGGTTGAAAAAAACCGACTGCTCGCGCTGCACAACCGTTCACTGGCCACCCCGTATATATAGCAATGAATCTTGACCTCCAAGGTGGTGCCGGTGGGGGAGATTTCTCCTGTGCGTTGTTGAACAATAAAAAATTCGCAGCGTGCGCGTTAACTAAAAGCGGTCTGCGGCGGAGCTCGGCGGAGCTATATATGAAAAAAAAATTAAAAAAAAATAAATAAAAAAATTTAAAAAAACAAGAAAAAGCGAAAAAAAAAGGCGCTGCGCCGTGCTCCCCGACCGGGCTGCAGAAATTAGGCGCCTTTTCCTTCTTCAAACCACAACCACCATATATAAATGGAGTGAATCGCGCGCGAAAATGCATTCGCATTTCCTCACGATTCCCTTCGGGGAGGTGAGGCTTTTTTTTGTTGGGCGGGCCGTGCCGATGCAAAGCCCGAATCAAACCCAAAATATAGACGTTGTGCT
>JALIZH010015407.1:0-74917 GCA_030522465.1 Rhipicephalus appendiculatus | reverse complement strand
CATGCTTATGAATGTAATGAGCCGCAAATGTCATGTGCTCATGAACTCTCTTTGGGCTTGGGCTAACTTTTGCAATCTGCTGAATGTGCAGTCGTTCAGGTTCACTTCACAGCGCGATACCATGTTGCTCTCGGCAGTGATGGCGCGGTAAGCGGCATGACTGTGAATGTAATGAGTGGCAAATGTCGTCATGTGCTCATGGACTCTCTTCATGTCTTCATCGGTCTCGTTTCGTGCCACGGTTGTGTTCGCTTGGTACGGAAGAGCATGTATTCAGTGACTCCGTGCAAGACGCCATTTACTTGGACACCAGGTGAATCTTGCAAGCTTGGGCTAAGTTTTGCAATCTGCTGAATGTGCAGTCGCTGTTCAGGTTCACTTCACAGCGCGATGCCGTGTTGCTCTCGGCATTGATGGCGCGGTAAGCAGCATGACTGTGAATGTAATGAGTGGCAAATGTCGTCATGGGCTCATGAACTCTCTTCATGGCTTCATCGGTCTCGTTTCGTGTCACGGGTTTGTTCGCTAGGTACGGAAGGGTATGTATTCAGTGACTCCATGCAAGACGCCATTTACTTGGACACCAGGTGAATCTTGCGAGCTTGAGCTAAATTTTGCAATCTGCTGAATGTGCAGTCGCCGTTCAGGTTCACTTCACAGCGCGATGCCGTGTTGCTCTCGTTATCGATGGCGCGGTAAGCGGCATGATTGCGAATGTAATGAGCCGCAAATGTCGTCATGTGCTCATGAACTCTCTTTGGGCTTGGGCTAACTTTTGCAATCTGCTGAATGTGCAGTCGTTGTTCAGGTTCACTTCACAGCGCGATACCATGTTGCTATCGGCAGTGATGGCGCGGTAAGCGGAATGACTGTGAATGTAATGAGCGGCAAATGTCGTCATGTGCTCATGAACCTTCTTCATGGCTTCATCTGTCTCCTTTCGTGTCACGGGTGCGTTCGCTAGGTACGCAAGTGTTAGTGTTCGTGACTTCGTGCACGACACCATTTGCTTGGTCACTAGGTGAATCTTGCAAGCTTGGGCTAACTTTTGCAATCTGCTGAATGTGCAGTCGCTGTTCAGGTTCACTTCACAGCGCGATGCCGTGTTGCTCTCGGCATTGATGGCGCGGTAAGCGGCATGATTGCGAATGTAATGAGCGGCAAATGTTGTCATGTGCTCATGAGCTCTCTTCATGGCTTCATCGGTCTCGTTTCGCGTCACGGTTGTGTTCGCTAAGTACGGAAGGGTATGTATTCAGTGACTCCGTGCAAGACGCCATTTACTTGGACACCAGGTGAATCTTGCGAGCTTGAGCTAAATTTTGCAATCTGCTGAATGTGCAGTCGCCGTTCAGGTTCACTTCAAAGCGCGATGCCGTGTTGCTCTCGGCATCGCTGGCGCGGTAAGTGGCATGATTGTGAATGTAATGAGCGGCGAATGTTGTCATGTGCTCATGAGCTCGCTTCATGGCTTCATCGGTCTCGTTTCGTGCCACGGTTGTGTTCGCTAAGTACGGAAGGGTATGTATTCAGTGACTCCGTGCAAGACGCCATTTACTTGGACACCAGGTGAATCTTGCGAGCTTGAGCTAAATTTTGCAATCTGCTGAATGTGCAGTCGCCGTTCAGGTTCACTTCACAGCGCGATGCCATGTTGCTCTCGTTATCGATGGCGCGGTAAGCGGCATGATTGTGATTGTAATGAGCGGCGAATGTTGTCATGTGCTCATGAGCTCGCTTCATGGCTTCATCGGTCTCGTTTCGTGTCACGGTTGTGTTCGCTAGGTACGGAAGGGTATGTATTCAGTGACTCCGTGAAAGACGCCATTTACTTGGACACCAGGCGAATCTTGCGAGGTTGAGCTAAATTTTCCAATCTGCTGAATGTGCAGTCGTTGTTCAGGTTCACTTCACAGCGCAATACCATGTTGCTCTTGGCAGTGATGGCGCGGTAAGCGGCATGCTTTTCAATGTAATGAGCCGCGAATGTCGTCATGTGCTCATGAACTCTCTTCATGACATCATCAGTCTCGTTTCCTGTCACGGGTGGGTTCGCAAGGTACGGAAGTGTTAGTGTTCGTGACTTCGTGCAAGACACCATTTGCTTGGTTACTAGGTGAATCTTGCAAGCTTGGGCTAATTTTTGCAATCTGCTGAATGTGCAGTCGCTGTTCAGGTTCACTTCACAGCGCGATGCCGTGTTGGTCTCGGCATTGATGGCGCGGTAAGCGGAATGACTGAATGTAATGAGCGGCAAATGTCATGTGCTCATGAACTTTCTTCATGGCTTCATCGGTATCGTTTCGTGTCGCGGGTGTGTTCGCTAAGTACGGAAGTGTTAGTGTTCGTGACTTCGTGCAAGACACCATTTGCTTGGTCACTAGGTGAATCTGGCAAGCTTGGGCTAACTTTTGCAATCTACTGAATGTGCAGTCGCTGTTCATGTTCACTTCAAAGCGCGATGCCGTGTTGCTCTCGGCATCACTGGCGCGGTAAGCGGCATGATTGTGAATGTAATGAGCGGCGAATGTTGTCATGTGCTCATGAGCTCGCTTCATGGCTTCATCGGTCTCGTTTCGTGTCACGGTTGTGTTCGCTAGGTACGGAAGGGTATGTATTCAGTGACTCCGTGCAAGACGCCATTTATTTGGACACCAGGTGAATCTTGCGAGCTTGAGCTAAATTTTGCAATCTGCTGAATGTGCAGTCGCCGTTCAGGTTCACTTCACAGCGCGATGCCGTGTTGCTCTCGTTATCGATGGCGCGGTAAGCGGCATGCTTGTGAATGTAATGAGCCGCAAATGTAATGTGCTCATGAACTCTCTTTGGGCTTGGGCTAACTTTTGCAATCTGCTGAATGTGCAGTCGTTGTTCAGGTTCACTTCACAGCGCGATACCATGTTGCTTCCTCCTGCGGTGTTTCGCACTTGAACTCGACGTCGGTCCTGGTGAGGTTAGTGAGAAGCTCGGCGATGCGGGCGAAGTTTTTAACAAACCGCCTGTAATAGGCACACAAGCCGAGAAATCGACGCACGGCCTTCTTGTCGGTGGGTGGCGGGAAAGCAGCGATGGCGGTTGTCTTGCGGTTCGGGGCGTACTCCGGATTTGCTTATCACGTGGCCCAAGAACAAGAGTTCTTCGTCCGCGAAGCGGCACTTCTCTGGCTTGAGGGTGAGTCCGGAGGTCTTGATTGTTTGGAGTACTGCGTCAAGTCGCCGGAGGTGTTCGTCGAAGTTTGAAGCAAACACAATGACGTCGTCCAGGTACACCAGGCAAGTCTGCCACTTAAATCCTGCCAGTACAGTATCCATAACGCGTTGGAAGGTCGCGGGGGCCGAGCAAAGACCAAAAGGCATGACCTTAAACTCGAACAGGCCGTCTGGTGTTATAAAGGCAGTCTTGTCTCGGTCTCTCTCGTCGACTTCAATTTGCCAGTAGCCCGTCTTCAGGTTCATCGAAGAAAAGTACTTCGCGTTGTGGAGTCGATCCAGGGCGTCGTCTATCCGTGGAAGGGGGGCACACGTCCTTCTTCGTGATCTTGTTCAGGCGATGATAGTCGACGCAGAAACGTAGCGTGCCGTCCTTCTTCTTCACCAACACCACGGGAGACGCCCAGGGACTCTTGGACGGCTGGATTATGTCGTCGCGTAGCATTTCGTCGACCTGCTTCTTTACGGCTTCACGTTCTCGCGTCGAAATTCGATACGGGCTCTGACGGACTGGTCGGGCACTTCAGTTATGATACGATGTTTGGCGACTGGGATCTGTCGAATTGTTGACGACGATGAGAAGCAGTCCTTGAATTGCAGGAGCAGATTTTTGAGCTGGTCTTGCTTCTGCTTTGGGAGGCTGAGGTTGACGTTGAAATCAATTTCGGGACCTCCATTCGTCGAAGAATGTTCGGCAGTATCGGAGAGGGCAACGCTTTTCCTGAAGTCAGTGTTATCGACTCAGACCTCAGGTCGATGACGGCGCCGTGTTGACTTAGGAATTCCATCCCCAGTATCACATCCCTGGAGCAGTGCTGCAGAATTAGAAAGCTGGCGGGGTAAGTCCGGTTATTGATGGTGACTCTTGCGATGCAGACACCGGCCGGCGTTATTAGATGACCCCCAGCGGTCCTGATTTCAGGGCCTTGCCAAGCAGTCTTTACTTTCTTCAACTTCGTCGCGAAAGACCCACTAACGACGGAATAGTCGGCTCCAGTATCGACGAGAACGGTGACGTTGTGGCCGTCGAATATTACTTCGAGGTCACCGGTTCGTCGCCGTGCGTTGCGGTTGGATCGCGGCGTGGGATCACGGCTACGTCGATTTGTTGCGTTGCTTCCTTGTAGCATCGTCCCGTCTTCGTCGGTCCGCAACGTTTCGTCGGCAGGGCTTTGTCTGCTTCGCGTCGTGTTCTGCAGGTTTCGTCGCGTTGTCTTCGTCGGCGGCCGCGGAGGATCTACGGCATTTCGTCGTACAGCAACCGCACCTCCATCGGTTGCGGCCCTTAGTTTCCCGGGTACGGGCTAGGTGACCGGCCCCGCTTTGGGCCAGTGTACTGCCGGCGGTGCGGTGACATGTAGCGGCCGGGCGACGGTGAGCGGGAAGGCCGTCGGGGCGTCCACTGAGCTCCTGCGAGGTAGTCGGCGATGTCTTGCGGTCGTTCACCCCGCTGTGGACGAGGCGCGTTGACGGCGAAACCGCGTAGGCCCATCTGGCGGTACTGGCAACGGCGGTAGGTGTGGCCAGCTTCTCCGCAGTGGTAGCACAGGGGGCGGTGGTCAGGGGCGCGCCAAACGTCGGTCTTCCTCGGAGCGGAACGCTGGCCGGTGGGTGGACGGTATGGCGTCGGTGGCGGTGGCGACAAAGTCTGGCGGCGGAGCTGCGGTGGTGCGAAGTCTTCACGTGGGCGCGGCGGGGGGAGCGTTACGACGCGCTGCGGCAGCGTAGCTCATCGCTTGTGGCTCACGCTGCGCTGGTTCAGGTGTTCCAAGAACTTGCCGGATTTCCTGGCGCACGACGTCGGTGATCGGCAGTGGCGTAGCCAGGGGGTGGCACACCGGGCACGTGCCCCCCCCCCCCGTAATTTTTTTTCGCCATGACATACATAGCTAAAAATGGCCATTTCATGAGGTGCCCTCCCCGAAATCCAGAAGGTGCCCCCCCCCCCCCCCGAAAAAAATTTCTGGTTACGCCCCTGGTGATCGGCTCCACCTGAGGCTGCGAGGTTGGCAAGAATTTGCGCAGCTCCTCCCGAACGATTGCTCTGATGATGTCGCGCAGGTCGTCGGGATATAGCGCTTGAACCTCCCCGTAGGTCGTCGAGGGAATGCGGCGGTTGTACTGGCTAGTACGCATCTCCAGCGCCTTCTCGATCGTCGTCGCCTCCGAGACAAATTCCGTGACAGTCTTTGGCGGGTTGCGTAGAAGGCCGGCAAACAGGTCTTGCTTAACCCCCCGCATCAAGAAGCGAACCTTCTTTTCCTCGGACATGGCGGGGTCAGCGTGGCGGAAGAGCCGGGTCATTTCCTCCGCAAATATAGTGACGCTTTCGTTAGGAAGTTGCACCCGTGTCTCCAGCAAGATTGCAGCCCTTTCCTTTCTGACGACACTCGTGAACGTTTCCAAAAATGTGCCGCGAAAGATGTCCCAGGTTCGAAGAGTGGACTCGCGATTCTCGAACCAGGTCCTAGCTGCGTCGTCTAGGTAAAAGTATACGTGGCGCAGCTTGTCGTCGGCGTCCCAATTGTTGAATGTTGAGACCCTTTCGAATGTCTCAAGCCAGGTTTCGGGGTCTTCACTTGGAGATACGTGAAACGTCGGCGGCTCTCCGGGTGGCTGCATCACGATTGCCGCGGGGGGGCACTGCGGTCGTCATCGTGCTCGTTGTCTTCGTCGCCGTGGTCCGGATCTTGTCGGGTAGGGGTCCGTATTCTGGTGGGAGACCTTGCTGCCTGCGGCTGGCTCGCTGCTCAGCGTCCACGTCGGTGTCCGCTTGGCGGTGTGGGCTTGGCTCACGGATGGAGGGGGGCGTTCGGTACATGGACCGGGAAGCACCTCCACCAGATGTCACGTGGTCGTGACGTCGACGAAGGCAGCAGTCGGTAGGTTCAAAATGAAACTGTTTATTTGGGCCGAACTTGTGGCCGGTAAACGGAAAGTCAGATTACAGCAATACACACTGGCACTGATAGCGGCGAACAGAGCGTCGGCCGTCGATCAACTGAACTTCGTTGGAACGCGCCGGCTTTTATAAATCATGCGTCGAACATTCTAGCCTTATCACTAGTCGTCGCGCAAGCTCTAGAATAATCTTGAGTGTTACCGTCTTGCGTGCAATCTTAACAAAACGATCTACTACAACCGAGAAGCTTCTGGAACAATAAGGCGCGGTCTGCGCCGAGTACTGCTGATAGTCTTTGTGGGCGGAAACCGAATGCAGTAAAAGAAACGCGCGTGGCAATAGCATACAATTTTTAGATTTGAGAGTAACTTTTTCAGAGGATCACGTTTGCTGGTGCTATTTACCGAGAGCAAAAAAAGAACTGTTGCCGTACGAGTCTGCCCACTCCAAGCTAGTGAAGAGGGCCATTGCCACATTGTGTCTGGGATCCTCGCTCAAAAAGTCTTGTGAGCGCAAGATGCGGATAGTTTTCTTCACCAACTGGATCGGTTTGAAAAGCCGGATTCCCTAATTCGGTCATTGCATCTGTGGCAGGTTCCCTGCACCGCAAACTAAAAGCAGGGGCGTGGGACAACGCGGCTACAGCTGGTGAGCGGAGCCGCCAACGGCTGGTAGTTGTGCCTTACTTGCATAAGGTGAGCCACAATTTGAAAAAGGTCGCTCACAGGTACGATGTACCTGTGGTTTTTTCCGCACCTAACAAGCTGGCCCAACTGTGCCCCCCGCATTATGGGCGCCTCAAAGACGGGCTGCCAGGTTAAGCATGCCACCCCATACACTCGGTGTGCTACGGGGGGTGGTGTATGAACTACCACTAACTTGTGGGAAATCCTATGTGGGACAAACGGGCAGATGTGTGAATGACCGTATGAGGGAACATGCAAACAATCTAAAGAAGGATATTACTGCGCACCTTTCGGCGCATTGTAAGACCTGCTCTTGTGTGCCGAGATTTAGTGACGTGAGGATTCTGGGCAGAAGCCATGATAAAACAGCGCGTGAACTTCTCGAGGCTTTCTATATGAAAGAGAAGAATGGTGATTGTGTCAGCCAGACGTCAGTCTTTCGGTACAATGCGGAACATAATTTTTTCAAATCTTTGATATGATACGCCCCCCTATGGTTTGTGATGTTGCGTCTGCGCATTGGGATGCTTATATACGTGCCACATTCTTGTAGTCTTCATTAAAGTTGTGAGTAGCGCCAGTCCCGTCGGTTTGTGTTTCTTACATTGTGGTGTGTGTTTTATTGCGCTGCATTATGTCACTCAGCATAGCATAAGGCTTCGCGCCGCGGTAGCACCCCTGCAGCGGCCGTGACAGTGCAATCACTGCTCTCGTCTGTTTCAAGCTGCCGCCGAATTTGCGGCCGCGTTAGCCCGAGGGTGATAAGCTGTGATCGTTTAGTGAGCGAAGCGGCCCGCTCTACTCGTGTGCAGTTTCGCTCAACGGGCTCGTCGCCTCCGTTGTCGTTTTCACCAAGAATTTGATGTGGCCGCATTCTCAAGAGGGTGCGCGAAGTCTAGCGAAAAAAAGGACACGCGCAAACACTACGGTTCTCTCACGGCTGCTAACAATTTAACGTCTTTCGAAAACAAACGGGAACGAAAACGCCTCAAGCGAAGCACCAAAGCACAGCGCAGTGGCTTGCCGCCGCTTGCGTCGTCTGCTCCCGTATCACACCAAATCTGCTGCCGTGGCCGCTTTGGCGCTGGAGGCAGCGCGCGACTGCGTCGGCTCTTAACGTATGCATGGTGCCCATTCTTTGTATTCCTCGCCTCAACGCCACCGATGTCAGTTTTTCTTAACGCTGTCTCCTTTAAATGACCAGTGTCAACGCCACCGATGTCAGTTTCTGTTAACGCTCTCGCATTTAAATTACCAATGCCTGTTCTCGCCGTTTCTGGGTAGATATAAATTGTCAAAGTCCTGTGGCGCATACCCGCATTCTGCGGCCCGTGGTATACGGGTATGAGCCACACGTGTCTGCAGAAATGAGTTTGACGACGTACGCGACGTGATTTTCACGTTATTCATGTCCTGACCAGCCAGACATATTCGCCAATACATCTTGCCCTCGCACACAAATTTTGCTCTACCCCAAGTTAAGGAGGCCATCACGAGAACACCCACACGTAGGCGGCTAGATAGATAGATAGATAGATAGATAGATAGATAGATAGATAGATAGATAGATAGATAGATAGATAGATAGATAGATAGATAGATAGATAGATAGATAGATAGATAGATAGATAGATAGATAGATAGATAGATAGATAGATAGATAGATAGATAGATAGATAGATAGATAGATAGATAGATAGATAGATAGATAGATAGATAGATAGATAGATAGATAGATAGATAGATAGATAGATAGATAGATAGATAGATAGATAGATAGATAGATAGATAGATAGATAGATAGATAGATAGATAGATAGATAGATAGATAGATAGATAGATAGATAGATAGATAGATAGATAGATAGATAGATAGATAGATAGATAGATAGATAGATAGATAGATAGATAGATAGATAGATAGATAGATAGAAACGCAAAAGTGCTCACAGTAGGCATAGAAATGCTTCGCATTTAATAAAACTACTGGTAACAAAGCAGAAAACTGGGCGAGTTGGTAGGTATTCATCTTCAAAGAATAGCGCGCACTTACTACGGGGACAGAGGGAGACGAAAACGACAACACAAGCCGGATAGCGCTTGTGTTGTCGTGTTCGTCTCCCTCTGTCCCCGTAGTAAGTGCGCGCTATCCTTTGAAGATGAAAACTACTGGTGTCGAGAAACCTATAAAGAGTGTCGTAGTGCTTGTAAATGCATTGGATATATTTTTAATACCGCTACTATAAAACAGCAATTTCGGTTTCGGTACCGAGGGGGCGGCTTCTCAGTGACGTTTCAGAGCAGTGTGACGTCACGGGAAAACAGCAACTGGCGACGTACTAACGGCAAATCTGTCATATACTCGTGGTGCACGTAAACAACGATGATTGAATTCTCGTCCAGTGATCTTGAGAGCGATTTCTGCTATTTAGGCTGCACGCAGGACGCAGAGCTCGCAAACTCAGGAACTGACTTGACTCGTCGGGTTAATGTCCATTGCCGTGGGGCTGGCGTGGAGATGCTCAGCGACGAAAACTTTAAAATCGAAACAAAATATTTGATACGTGTTGCCTGGCTCCGCTGTGAGGAGAGAGTTGACACTGCATGCCAAGGAAACGAAATATGTCCATTTTGCGATCTTCCGAAATCGCGTCAGTACTCCTTTAAAATTTGAATACCGACATCCCTACGCCGCGTTGTTAGCACTTGTACGAGCAAAGATCATCGGTATGGCGCCGACGAGAAGGCACGACAACAGGTGCGCGATTGTACCTCCCCCCTCAGCCCCCTCCAGGTGGTTTTCAGTCTCTGAGAAGCGAGGGCACACCTTTCAAGGGGTTAAATGTGAGAAGCGTGACCACAAAATTGACTTTGACGGTGCTTCTGTGACAGGAAGGAATACGGGAAGAAGGCTGTTACCCGAGTTTTGGAAAATCCAGAACGTACCTGCAAACATGAACCGCTCGCTGGGAACAGTGCCTCCGAAACAGTGTCTCCGAAACGTGAGGGAAATGGAAAGCCGGAGCCTTCTTGATCAGGAAAGGAGACAAACCGTCACTAAAGAAATTGCGTTTCTCAGTACCGGAACAGTGGCGGCACAGGTGTGAGTGTGCGGAGGATGTGCTGGTTGCAAAACAAACTATTTATGTTAGAGAGTATCTAAAATAATAATTACGAGTGTCTAAATCACTAACAGGGAAGCCTACTCATGCAAACAAAATTTTCACAATAGTAAGTGGGTGCACAGAGGAGATTGCAAGCATTGCGCCACTTGCTCATCTCGACGTGCACGTCGTATCATTTTAACAAATAAAACGAAGACAGCAACATCATCACAGACGACGAATATTAGCTGGTAGCACAGTGCTTATGCATATTTACATAAACTTTGCAAAGGACTTCCTGCGCGATAGCTTTAAAAAAATCAACTGCGCATTGTGTAATTGAATGAAGAAATGACAATGCGCGAAGCAATATTATATCGGGCTGAAAGGGAGAAAGAAATGCTGTAATATATCAGCGCGCAACATATCGCTTGTACTTTAGCGAAATTGGTTCAGTTTATGCGATATTGCTTCAGCACCTTTTAAACTTCCCAGCACAATATTCTTGGCAGTCTTTCTTTATCCAAGTCAAACAATAAATGTTCATATTCTTTGTAAACGCAACATGTCTAGAAAAACTTACCTTGAAGTTTTGTCATGAAAAAATAAAGTGACTGATGCAAAAAGTACTTAATTCAGGCACTGATGCATATTGTTAGAGCGCATTCCATAAGATATTGATATATTCATCGTAACTGCGTTAAAAGAGTGGCAGAAAGGTACACTCTAATCGCTGCTCTGAACAGGTTGATGATGACAAATAGCAGGATATATTTGGCTGATTACTGGCGTGCCTGGTAGCTCGAATACTGCAGCAAGCACTTTTCAAGTCTTTCTGACCTAAAGAAAAAAAATACATTTCAATGGTGTCGATATGAAATCTAAAGTTCGAAACGCCGGCTATATATTTGTGCGTGGCCTAGGCTGCGTCGTCGGGACGGGCCAAGTGGCGAGCGTCTATTTGTCGTACAGAATCCGTACCTAGAGAGAGAATCTCTAGGGATTTTTTTATCTAGGGACTTGCGATGGTGGTGCCGTCACTTCGTAGCGGAGCTTTTTGGAACGACGCCGCTTCGCCGGCCGGTGTGCGTGTGCATCCCGCCTGTTAAACCGTGGTTAAACCTACGCAACCGATCAGCTCCAGTGCAAGTGAATCTCGCCGAGGCCTTGTCAAGTTTAGTGGTGTCTGCTAACTGGGTCTCACCCCCCTATTTGCAAGAATTCATGCGTGAAGTGCGTTCAGTACGTTTTCTGACAGTCAGATTCTCTAATGATTATTTGTTTTCAAGCTCAAGGAAAGATCTATATAACGATATATTAGATATGTTATTTCCTGCACCACTGTACCGCTTTGTACATAATGGACTACCTAGACATGACGTGCTTGTCCGTGTGAAAAAAATGCCTATTCCGCCAACGTCCAAAACATTTTCTTCAAAGTGCACACAGAAACGCTACCCGTAAAGACCTGGTTAAGCAACAAAGGCATTTTTTTTATCTTCAATTAATTGTCGCCTCTGCGAGGTTTCAGAAACTATAGAACATTTTTTTATCAGCTGTAAAGACGCCATCCTCTTTTGGGACGTCCTCCAAAGGGCTTTTAAAAAACAAATTAATTTAAATTCTCATAGCATACGTTATCTCGTGCCACCCAAAAGCAATTCTATGCCTGTTGACATGCTCCTTAATGGGAATGCACAGTTTATGGAAAACTCGCATGTTAGAGAGACACGCGGGACCAATTGTATCATCACGGTTGCATTTTATACAAATGGCTCTACAGCTAAAAGACTTTTATCAGCAGCTAGACTTCCAGCCGGACTGGTTTCCACTTTTCATGAAATGCACTGCTCTGATTCCCATTTGAAGACATTGCTATTTGAAACTTTGCTATCTGAAACTTCGTTCTGTGCAAAACCTGATGTACGCTTTTAGAGGCGCCCTTGAGCATTTTGTTCGCTGGGATGTATATTACGCACATCTGTAATAAATACCACGAAAGAAAAAAAAAAGCTCTAGTGGCGCAGCGGGCTAACGTGCCGTGCTCGGAGCAGAGAGGTCGGTGGTTCGAATCTCGACAAAATTCTGTTTTTCTTAATATTTTTTTTCTTTTTTGAAGTAGTGTTCTAATAGTATAGCATTAATGCTCCACGGGCGCCGCTAATATATTTTTTTTCTTGAAGGAAATCGCCTTCATGACAGCGGCGGGCGCCCCAACCCACGTCGCTGCCACTCTTTCGCTGTAATGACACGAGCCACTTGAGCAAACGCTGGCAAAATATTTGACTGGCCTTATAGTGAGCAGTAGCCTATAGTGACGGCAGGTAAGGAAAGGCGCTAGTAAAACTGGCCTTATAGTGAGCAGTAGCCTATAGTGACGGCAGGTAAGGAAAGGCGCCAGTAAAACTGGCCTTATAGTGAGCAGTAGCCTATAGTGACGGCAGGTAAGGAAAGGCGCTAGTAAAACTGGCCTTACAGTGAGCAGTAGCCTATAGTGACGGCAGGTAAGGAAAGGCGCTAGTAAAACTGGCCTTACAGTGAGCAGTAGCCTATAGTGACGGCAGGTAAGGAAAGGCGCTAGTAAAAGTGGCCTTATAGTGAGCAGTAGCCTATAGTGACGGCAGGTAAGGAAAGGCGCTAGTAAAACTGGCCTTATATTGGGCAGTAGCCTATAGTGACGGCAGGTAAGGAAAGGCGCTAGTAAAACTGGCCTTATAGTGAGCAGTAGCCTATAGTGACGGCAGGTAAGGAAAGGCGCTAGTAAAACTGGCCTTAGTCCGCCTCGGTGGAACAGTGGCTAGGGTGCTCGGCTGCTGACCCGAAGGTCGCGGGTTCGATCCCGGCCGTGGCGGTCGCATTTCGATGGAGGCGAAATGGTAGAGGCCCGTGTACTGTGCGATGTCAGTGCACGTTAAAGAACACCAGATGGTCGAAATTTCCGGAGCCCTCCACTACGGCGTCTCTCATAATCATATGGTGGTTTTGGGACGTTAAACCCCAGATATTATTATTATTATTAAAACTGGCCTTACAGTGAGCAGTAGCCTATAGTGACGGCAGGTAAGGAAAGGCGCTAGTAAAACTGGCCTTACAGTGAGCAGTAGCCTATAGTGACGGCAGGTAAGGAAAGGCGCTAGTAAAACTGGCCTTATAGTGAGCAGTAGCCTATAGTGACGGCAGGTAAGGAAAGGCGCTAGTAAAACTGGCCTTATAGTGAGCAGTAGCCTATAATGACGGCAGGTAAGGAAAGGCGCTAGTAAAACTGGCATTATAGTGAGCAGTAGCCTATAGTGACGGCAGGTAAGGAAAGGCGCTAGTAAAACTGGCCTTATAGTGAGCAGTAGCCTATAGTGACGGCAGGTAAGGAAAGGCGCTAGTAAAACTGGCCTTACAGTGAGCAGTAGCCTATAGTGACGGCAGGTAAGGAAAGGCGCTAGTAAAACTGGCCTTACAGTGAGCAGTAGCCTATAATGACGGCAGGTAAGGAAAGGCGCTAGTAAAACTGGCCTTATAGTGAGCAGTAGCCTATAGTGACGGCACGTAAGGAAAGGCGCTAGTAAAACTGGCCTTATAGTGAGCAGTAGCCTATAGTGACGGCAGGTAAGGAAAGGCGCTAGTAAAACTGGCCTTACAGTGAGCAGTAGCCTATAGTGACGGCAGGTAAGGAAAGGCGCTAGTAAAACTGGCCTTGCAGTGAGCGGTAGCCTATAGTGACGGCAGGTAAGGAAAGGCGCTAGTAAAACTGGCCTTACAGTGAGCAGTAGCCTATAGTGACGGCAGGTAAGGAAAGGCGCTAGTAACGTCTGGACGTAACGACAGCGGTGGCAACAGTTACGTCTGGACGTAACCCTAGCCACACCGATCAAGCAAAGGCAGTCATAGATGTTCTCTGAGGCAGTCACGACGAAGTCGCTACGGGACACCGGATCGCGTACTACACTGTCGAAACGAAAGCTGCAGGAATCGCGGTCATCGTCCATCGTCGTCGGAGCAGAGACAAGAGACGAACGCTGAAACTCGCTCCAGCAGGGCGCTAGCTCGAGAAAATAACGGCGATATCGGGCCACATCGGCCGGCGAAGCAGCGTTCCAAAAACCTCCGCTACGAAGTGACGGCACCACCATCACAAGTCCCTAGATCGAAAAATCCCTAGAGATTCTCTCTCTAGGTAAGGATTCTGTACGACAAATAGACGCTCGCGGCCAAGTGGCAACCATAAGGTCCGTTCGATTCGCCTGCACCACCTGAACCAGTTCACAAGGTGCTGCACCTTGCCATTCGTTTCAGCAGTGCAGCAATGGCGACCTCTGAACCACGCCATTCGCTTCAAAAGGTGCGAAAGAGGTGCAGCACCGGTTCACGATTTTTCTGCACCTTTTATGCTGATGGTGCCGGCTTGGTGCAGTCGTGCGCGTGCGTGCTGGCAGCTGAGCAGACGACGCAGCATTTAGGTGTGGGCGCCGTACCCGCCTCTAATAACGCGGTGTGTTTTGCCAAGATGTTTGCGCCTCATAAACTGTCCACATGTGCGGTTTGCCATCGGTCAATGTTAGGTGGACGGCGTAAATTAAACAGAAATAAGGCCTGCACCATATCGGCACCTCATCATTCATTTGTGGTGTCGCACTGTGCCTGCACCACTGAACGCGCGCTGCACCATTTCTGAACTCCTCGTGCACCGCCGTGAACCAGTTCCGATTGGTGCAGATTCCTGCGGCTCGGGTGGCAACGCGCATGTTTACGATACTCGCAGGACTGTGGGACAGTCGGCAGCCGCCTGTGCATTTTCAATGCGCACCGGTGTTTCCCGCCGAATTCCAGAGATATCCTTGGCCCAAACAAAGACGATGCAGCACCTTTCTTTTCACTCCTACGTTGTAAGAAGCACTTTGTGTTTTTTATGCAGCGCAACGTCAAACCTACAGCATTATAGCTGTAGTTCTCAAAACTGCATTTGCCGCTTATTTGTGCTTCGCGAAAGATCTCCGGCGAAAGAAGCAACCCACATGAAAATGGGATGTGACTTCCCAGCTGGAAATAAGGTTTCCAGCCTGGTTTTTAGCTGGAAACGGCTCTTCAAGCTGGGAATTTCCTATTCCCAGCTGGAAATGGCATTTCTAGCTGGGAATGAAACCCATTCCAGGCTGAAAATAGTATTTCCAGGCTGAAAATGGTATTTCCAGGCTGAAAATGGAAATGATTCCTGACTGGAAAGCCATTTCCAGCTTGAAGTTTTCCAGTCCCAGTCTGGAAGTTATATTTCCAGCTGGAAATTTTTCCAGCGGTATTTCCAGTCTGGAAATGGAAATCATTCCCGACTGAAAAGGCATTTCCAGCTTGAGGTTTTCCAGCCCTGCAGTCTAGAAGTTAGATTTCCTGCTGGAAATTTTTCCAGCTTCATTCAGTTGGGAAATAATTTGCTCGATCAGCATGAAATTTTCCCGTTTGAGCGAAGAAGTGGTAGAGTTGACAAAAGGAATTCCAGCTGAACAAAAATTGCTCTACATACAAGTGATAGCAGATTTAGTGTATACCGCATTTGCTCGAATGTAATGCGTTTTATTTTTTTTCCAGGTTTTTGATCCCTAAAGCCGAGCCTCGCGTTGCAATCGAATACCAAAATTCTATTTTTTTTCTTCCTGGACGCAATGAAAAGTGACCCCTCGCGTTACTATCGCGGTCGCGTTACAATGGAGTAAATACGGTAAAGCAGGCTGTGCATTTGAAGATGACTTATACCGGTGTCACACGGGCGTTTAAAAGGCCTTTGAACCGACGGTCTATTGACTCAACTGTCAAGCACGAGCTGCCACACGGGCGATTTCGAAGGCCGTCGAGTCAATAGTCTATCGAGTCAACGGAACACCCAACCCGTCCGTTGAAACTTCGATGGCTATTGAGCGACGGAAGCGGAAACAGCGCAAACGTGCACTCTCGTTCAAAGCGTGCCCATACCCACGATTAGAAAAAGAAACATTGCACCATTATGTTTTAAAGGTAGCATGCGCGGGCGTACTAAGTTATTTATTAAAGTATTTTTGCCATTTTGAAAGTAAGAACTGCTCATATTCTCGACAACAGCAACGTGCTGGCTCGCCGTGCTCGCATAGAGAAAGGGAAAGTTGGTAAAGAGCGGACACTCCCATAGAGCCAAGACGCTGCGCCGTGCTCCCTATTGGGCTGCAGAAATTAGTTGTCTCATTCTTCTTCTAACCACCAACACACACAGCCGAATTAGAGTGCAAGGAGGGCTTCCCCCCTCTCCTGAAATGCAGTGGGACACCAAGTGGTCGCTTGTGATACTTCGCGAGTTTCGGTTTTGGTTCTGTGCGCGTAAAAGTTTTTTAGGACAGGGTGCAGCGAGTTTCCGGTTTCGGTTTAAAGCGCGCGCAGTTTAAAAGTTCTGACGTGGTTCCCCCCGCTTGCATATTGCGTTCATTTGCACTGAGGCAATGTTTAGCGAGGATTTGTTTTTTAAAGACGATAGTCTTTCTTGGGATACCTAAACGGAAAAATTTTGGTCTGTCCGTCTGTCTGTCTGTCTCTCTGTTTGTCGGCACGTCACGCGATTCAGCTAGCTGGCCAAAGTTTAACCCCCCTGCCTTACGACCTCCAATCTTGACCGAGAAGTATGTGTTCATACGGGTGAGCGTGGGCAATTAAAAATCAAATATTACGCATACCTGAGGCACAACATCAATACCTTAGTACTATTCACAGTGTTCATTTAATACAAAATCTATAGATACGTAATTATAAAGATCCTAGTGTTTATTACGCGGCGCTGAGAATGCGCCGCTGTGTACAAAACAAGTCTCCGCCCAGTGATTTAACGACGCTGTGGTGCTGCCACCTGGCAGCAGCATAGTTCAACACAAGCCGATGTTCCCCGGTAGCGCTGTAGATGGCGTCCTCTTGTGTTTTATCAATGCCAGCCAGATGCGGCTGATTCATCGTAGAAGAGCGCTGTCTCAGGCAAGGCAAAACATATATGGCCGCTTGATGAAATACGACCCACTCTACAAGACATGATCAGAGAACGCAGAGAAAAGACCGGCGACCAAATTTCAGCGGATAAACGCCGGCGTCCGTCTAAGCGTGCCCGGAAAACGTCCGAAAAACGAGCCCAGCGGCTAGCCCAGCTATTAAATTGTGGTACTCATGCCGCTCATGCAGTGCAGTCGGCACAAGACTATCGTCTTTCGACGACATTTGCAGCGAAGCACGCAGATACGCGGCCAATTTTTGTTTTGTTTTTCTTTTCAGATCACGTGCATACACGCTATTGAATAAGCACGAAAGCATACAAGACAAGCACAGACAGTGGAGAAATACTTTATTTTGTAATACGGACGTTTTCAAAGACACAGTGCAATACAAACTGAACCAAAAATATCCGAAGCAGACCAATTAATACAGAAGGTAGCTAAAAGAAGTACATGCACCAAAATGTTTTAAAAACAATTGGTTTATGTGTCATACACATGTGGTGCATGAAGGTAACTTAGAGATATTTGCGCTTGAGAACAAGGCAAACATTGCAACATAAAAAAAATATATAAGCCGTGTGCGACATTTGCACTGTTGTGCAGACAGTGATACATGCGAAACGTAAAGAAAGTTGCATGAATACGTTTCCACTAGGCATGCAAACTCAAATGAACAGCATGTAACACATATTGCCACGAGCATAATAGCTTCTATTACGCAGTATCATTGCTGGCAGAATTGTATGTGCCGCTGTAGAAAAAAGACGAAGTTAGGCTCGCGAAAAAGGGGATGAGCTCGATTTGCCAGTGATCGGACCAGCCTGACGTTCTGCTCACCGCCAGTTGCAGGTTTCTGTCACATTGTAACGTGACATTTTCTGGTGGAGGTGCGGGGTAGCATCCTTTGTACTGCGGCCAACACGAAGATCCCGAGATCGACGCCTTGGAAGACCCAGGTGACCTTCGGCGCAGTCGGCGGCAATTAGGCCTACCGCCTCAGTTCGGCCCTCTTCCAGAACGCTTCAAAAACATGGCCAGCGCAACAACGGCAACCCAGACTCCGCAGACCGCCACACCGCCGGCTCCATGGCTTTTCAACGCCCTTCGAACTCCAAAGCCGTTCCATGGCGACGCTTTCGAGGACGTTGAAGACTGGCTGGACCAATACGAGCGAGTGGCCGTCGCCAACGAATGGGACGACCGTCGGAAGCTCGGGTATGTCTACTTCTACCTCGAGGACTCGGCGCGCATTTGGTATGAGAACCATGAGGCTGCCTTAACAACTTGGCCGGAGTTTTGTGCTCAGCTGCGGAACACGTACGGAAGTCCTGACCGAAAAGAACAAGCAGAGCGCCTCCTCAACTCAAGGAATCAAAGACCGAACGAAAGCGTTGCGATGTTCGTTGAGGAGATGTCTCGGCTGTTCCGGCGAGCCGACCCCGCAATGGCGGAAGAGAGAAAGGTACGCTTCCTGATGCGGGGTGTAAAAGAGCAGCTATTTGCAGGGCTCGTGCGCAACCCACCTGGTACCGTAGCGGAATTCCTCCGTGAAGCTTCAACGATGGAGAGAATGCTAAGGCAGCGGTCTTCGCAGTATGAGCGGCCGAACAACCTCGCCTGCCTGTCATCATCCGCGGCAACACTCGACGTCACGGCCGTCAGAGATCTCACGGAGCTTGTGCGCAGCATTGTACGCGAGGAGCTGCAAAAACTTCACGCGGTGTCTCCCCAGCCCCAAGTAGCTGCCCTAACTGACGTCGTCCGCCAAGAGGTACGGCAGCTGGTACAACCGTTGGTGACGCCGCCAGCCGAAGCTCCTCTTCTCACGTACGCGGAAGCTGTACGCACTCCTGCGCCTGCGGTCAGCTATTCCCCCCGACCGTCCACCCTGCCGGCGACGCAGTACTTCTCGGTCCCGTCGCGTTACGAGAACCCGCGAGTTAATGTGCGGAAGTCTAGTGTGTGGCGCGCTCCTGACAATCAGCCCCTTTGCTACCATTGTGGTGAGCCAGGTCACCTGTACCGCGAATGTTCGTACCGACGCATGGGTCTTCCTGGTTTTCGGCCAGATGCCCGTCGACCTCGTGACGGTGAACGGCCCCGCGCTATCGCAGAGTACCTGGAAAGTATTCAGTCCTCGAACCATCAGCCACACCAGTCTCGCTCTCCGTCTCCCCGACGTTCCACATCACCGGGTCAACACTCATTCGCCGATGTCGTTGCGGGGCGACCACCTAGGTCCCCAAGCCCGCGCCGGGGAAACTAGGAACAGCGACCTCCGGGGGTGGGGCCGCTGCTGAGCGATCGTTAAAACAACCTCCCCCGACCAGTCCGCCGACCTCTGACGATTCCTTTTCACCGACATCTCCCACCGACGAGGAACGCGTTTCTGCCGACATTTCTATTCTTATCGACAATCACCCGGTAATTGCTCTGGTGGACACTGGCGCCGACTACTCCGTTATCAGCGCTGAACTTGTCGCTGAACTGAGGAAGGTGATCACTCCTTGGGGGCATGGACCGAACCTCCGTTCAGCAGGAGGTCACCTCTTGACACCGATCGGGAGATGCACTGCCAGACTGCAAATCCGTGAGTCAACGTTCGTCGCTTCTTTCGTCGTGTTGCGCGAATGTTCCCGAAAAGTCATCCTCGGCATGGATTTTCTGCGCGAGCACGGAGCTGTTATTGACCTTCGAGAACTGCTCGTCACGTTTGCCAACGACCATGCCCAGACGCCGAGAGATACCGCTACGCAGAGAACAGCGCTTCGTATTGTCGACGACGCCATCACACTTCCGCCGCGAACCAGTATGTTCGTAACTGTAAAGAGCGACATAGATAACAGCAGTAGCGGTATCGCCGAAGCAAACCTGTCCGTGCTCTTGGCTCGGCAAATCTGCGTCGCTCGTGGCATAATCCAGTTGAAGCACGGGATGACTGAGCTCATGGTCACGAATTTCAGCGGCGAATACCAGCATTTGACAAAGCGAACGGCGATCGCTCACTTTGAGACCATTGGCAAGGAAGCATGTTTAACGATTGCTCCGATTTCCGCAGCCGTACAAGGTGACCCCGCGGTGGTCAATAGTGCTGACGTCAATCCGAAGCTTTCGTCTGCGCGGAAGGAGCGAATACGCAGTATTTTACGTATGTTCAGCGACTGCTTCGCATCAACTTCAAAAATAAAGCAAACACCGACCGTGAAGCATCGCATTATAACGGATGCAACTGAACGGCCGGTCCGTCAGCACGCCTACCGAGTGTCGCAAAAGGAACAAGAGGCGATACGCTCACAGGTGAAGCAGATGCTCGACGACGATGTGATCCAACCCTCGACCAGCCCATGGGCATCCCCCGTCGTCCTCGTAAAAAAGAAGGACGGCACTCTTCGATTTTGCGTGGATTACCGCAAACTTAACAAAGTGACTAAGAAAGACGTCTACCCGCTTCCACGCATTGACGACTCACTAGACCGCCTTCTACATGCCCGATATTTCTTCTCAATGGATTTACGTAGCGGCTACTGGCAGATCGAAGTCGATGAGCGTGACCGCGAAAAAACAGCATTCATAACCCCTGATGGCCTGTACGAATTTAAAGTACTGCCATTCGGTCTGTGCTCTGCTCCCGCGACGTTCCAAAGAATGATGGATACAGTGCTGTCAGGCCTTAAGTGGGAATCATGTCTTGTTTATTTGGACGACGTCATTGTATTTTCACCAACGTTCGAACAGCATTTGGAGCGACTTGAGTCTGTCTTTGTTGCAATTCGTGCGGCAGGCCTATCATTAAAACCAGAGAAGTGTCATTTCGGTTACGACGAACTGAAGTTCCTCGGCCACCTTGTCATTCGACCGGACCCAGAAAAGACATTGGCTGTTGCTGCTTTTCCGCCACCTGCCAACAAACGTGATGTGCGTCGATTCTTGGGCCTCTGCGCATATCACAGGCGTTTTGTGCAAAATTTTTCAAACATAGCCGAGCCACTGACCCGTCTGACGAAAGAAGATGTTCCCTTTGTGTGGGGCCCCGAACAAAGAGACGCTTTCTCCGAACTTCAGCAGCGCCTCCAGACTCAGCCCTTACTCGGACATTTTGATGAAGATGCCGCCACTGAATTGCACACCGACGCAAGTAACATCGGCCTTGGCGCAGTCCTCGTCCAATGGCAAGACGGCGTCGAACGTGCTATTGCTTATGCTAGCCGGATATTATCTTCTGCGGAGGCGAATTACTCGACCACGGAGAAGGAATGTCTAGCTGTTGTCTGGGCGATAGCAAAGTTCCGACCGTACCTCTATGGCCGCCCGTTCAGAGTTGTTACAGATCATCATGCGCTCTGCTGGCTGGCGAATCTCAAAGACCCTTCAGGACGTCTGGCCAGGTGGAGCTTACGCCTTCAAGAATTCGACGTAACAATCGTCTACAAGTCTGGCCGGAAGCACACAGATGCGGATTGTCTTTCGCGCGCTCCACTTACAACGACGTCAACTGACGACGACATCGACGGTCGCTTTCTTTGCACTATCAGTGCATCTGACTTGGCGCAACAACAGAGGAACGATTCCGAGCTTCGACAATTCATCGAATATCTTGAAGGCGGCAATTCGCACCCTCCACGGGCATTCGCGCGTTCTCCATCATCCTTTTGTCTTCGCAGCAATGTTCTTTATAAGAAGAACTTCAACCCATACGCGACTGAACACCTGCTCGTCGTTCCATCCAAGCTACGCGCGGATATTTTATCGGCCTGCCACGATGAGCCTTCGTCCGGCCACTTGGGATTCACGCGCACCTTGGCCCGGATTCGCCAGCACTACTGGCCAAAGCTCACACAGGACGTGAAGCGTTACGTAAAAACGTGTCGTGAATGCCAGCGCCGTAAAGCACCACGTCAGCGCCCAGCCGGTTTTCTAAGGCCTATTGTTCCGCCAACACAACCATTCCAACAGATTGGTATGGACTTGCTCGGACCTTTCCCCAAGTCTCACGATGGCAATCGCTGGATCGTCGTCGCCACTGATTACATGACACGATACTGTGAAACGAAAGCTTTACAACGAGGCACCGCCAGTGAGATTGCCCACTTTTTCATGAAGAACATCGTTCTCCGCCACGGAGCGCCAGAAGTTGTAATAACTGACCGCGGAACAGCTTTTACCGCCCAGATGATGGAGGACGTCCTGCAGCTAAGTGGAATCGCCCATCGGAAAACTACTGCATACCACCCACAAAGCAACGGGCTTACAGAGAGACTGAACAAGACGATCACCGACATGCTTTCCATGTACGTTGATAGAGACCACAAAAATTGGGACGACATTCTGCCATACATCACGTTCGCTTACAACACTGCTGTTCAAGAAACTACTGGCTTCACACCATTCCGGTTGCTTCACGGCAGGGAGGCAACTACTATGCTGGATGTCATGCTCCTACCCGACAGGTGCGACGTTAGTGTCAACACGAACGAATTCATCCGACTAGCGGACGCAGCTCGCAAGCTCGCACTCGAAAGAATTAATAACCAGCAATGCATCGACTCCCAGCGGTACAATGCTCGTCATCGCGAGGTTATCTACCAACCCGGCGATCAAGTATGGCTGTGGACTCCCATTCGCCAACGTGGCCGTTCGGAAAAGTTATTGCACCGGTACTTTGGTCCCTACAGAGTTCTCCGGCGCCTCAGCGAGGTGAACTACGAAGTTCTTCCCGAAGATGCAGCTCGTCGATCACGTCGTTCACAGCAGCCAGACATCGTCCACGTTTCCAGGATGAAACCATTCTACCAACGTTGACTATTCGTTAAGCCTATGCGTGACCTTGTGAACACTACGTCACCGTTCCATCACGTGACCTTACGTGTGTGTGTGTTTTCTCCCGTAATCATGCACCCGCATCAGGACGATGCTCTCTGAGGGGGAGGGTAATGCCACGAGCATAATAGCTTCTATTACGCAGTATCATTGCTGGCAGAATTGTATGTGCCGCTGTAGAAAAAAGAAGAAGTTAGGCTCGCGAAAAAGGGGATGAGCTCGATTTGCCAGTGATCGGACCAGCCTGACGTTCTGCTCACCGCCAGTTGCAGGTTTCTGTCACATTGTAACGTGACAATATAAAGCGACTTGGGAAAGCTTGTGTACACTTGTGGTTATGTTGTTTGTCTCTCTTAGTAGAGTGCTGCACATTCTAGCTATCTGCAAGTAGGTCCTGTTTTGGTTCTTCTGTCACATTTATCAGTGACAATGCCCCATGACGACAGACTGATATAAAAATGCACTACAAGTGATCTCACACTCTATGCAGCACACACATGTCAGTGTGTTGACAGGCGGTTGAGGTAACATTTTTAGAACAGATGTAAGTACAAAGTACATATGCAAAAGCTTTGTTTGCACAAGCCAGGAGACATAATTTCCATGATCTGATCCACGGGAGTTGGTCTCGCAGAAAGTTTACCAGCTCGTCATTCCTCCTAATGGCATAACGACACTTTTGGGCATTCTTTTTGGGAGATGAGCTATTGAGTGAGTCGAACACTTTATCCATACGCTCACAGAAATTGGCTGTAGCCATAGCTGCTGCAGGGAGCTCCTTTGCGTACACCATAGCCGTGATTGCCACACTAACACCTGTACAGCCATGCTTACTTTCATGTTACAAAAAGGTTTCTGGTAGACGTGCCTCTCGGTCAGCTTAGGCGCGAGTTTAAACCGCAACTCGTGAGTAGACTTGTAAAGGGCCTCAATAACTTCATCTCCTATGAACAACTTGTGTGCTTGCAGGTTGTTTCGCGTGGTTTTGATTAGGTGTGGCACATCAAAAACAAAGTACACCCTTTCACCAGCAACCTCAAAATAAGGACGTTGAATTGTAATTCCAAGCATATGAGAAAGGGCAACGTTTGAGGCTCCTTGGTCACAAATTAAACATTTGACTGCGATTCCGGCGTGTCAAAGGTTGTTCATAATTCAGGCAAGCAAATCCTTTGTAACACTTCCTGGCGTAGATACGTGTCCTATTGTAAATGCGATTGGTTGGACCCACCTCCTAGGAACACCAGCGAGAAGGACAACCATGGCTCTGTCAGCGATATCTGGCGTTCGAGCTGTTCCATCGTCAGCAAAGCCCTGCACAAGATCTTGAGTTACATCATAGGACAAGTTCTTCAAAATCACTTCACCGAATATGAGTGAACACACCCTGTCGCGCTTATCCCATGTCTGCATACAAGCTGACACACACTCAATAACCCCTGGAATCACACCTGGTGACATTCGAATATTTCCTAACCAACGCCTCAGTGAGCGCTGCATAGGCAGACAAAAAATGGGCGCTAGAAAGCGGTATGCTCTTGGGCCCCTGAAGTTTAAGTGCAATGCAAATTTCTTTAGCCATGCCGGAAGCCTTTTCCCCTGACCCCTATTCATAACTCGCACATGTGCACAAAGGAGACTGAAGACCTCTTCGGTCACGAAAAGACGAACGACACCCAAGGCCTTGGCAATTGATGGAGGTAGCTCCCTCTGCTGTTTCCACAACCTTTCAATGGTCTTGCGGCAGGAGGCGACCCTTGACTGCAGGCGTTTGATGGTGCGACGAAATTTCCGCGACGGCGACTTCATTCCTCCGCAGGGAGCTGCAACGGGAAATGCTTAATATCAATATAACAGGAATACAAAGTAGTAGTGCGTGATGAGACGTTACATTTTTAGAACACTACATGAGCCGCTTCGTAAAAAATTACCTGAAAACACGCACCTACACAACTCGGTACTGCTGTTACTACCATTTGCCACAACATGAGCTCACGCTGACGTCACTTATGCGAGATCATTGCTGAGAATTTTTTCTGCAGTTTTTTTTTACGCTTGTGTGGCATCGTCCAATTACCTACTTTTTTATATACTACAACCTGGACACCATCACAATCATCGAAAACTCAATAAATCATACTTTAAAAAACAGTCGTATACAATCCATTTTAAAGCTCTGCACTAATACACAGCATGTTTTCTTATTGAAATTGCTGCACTACAATAAAACACTTCACATCGGGGCTCACCTGTTGTCCTGTGAGATGCCAAGTGCGGCCGTTGTTACTTCACCACGCCACACAACAGTAGGGGTTGTACGGCCGACGACTGAACATCTGAAAAGATTATTTAGAGTCATGTCGGTGTCGTAGTTACAGCATACGAAGTTATTTTGGGGTCATTGGCAGAGACCGAATATGCAACTAGAATGACTACCCTGAGTTATGCAAATGCGACGTCGTTCGCAAAAACATCCGTACTAAAATGACCATTTCGGTGAATCATCGACATTTCATCATCGTTTAAAATGCACCGAATTCTGAAAGAGTGGGCATTAACCATTGGCGCGTCTTCTAACAAGTAACTCGAGCCACCCATGCCATGCATAGCTTAGGCTTTCTTGCCCTGGCCCTTCCACAAGCCAACTTGCTGCGCAGTTTCCCAGAAGCGCACTTCGAAATATTCTTTACCAAAATAAGCAAGCCACACACACAATAACCATCACCGAGAACTCTTTTCACTCGTGTGAAGTGCCTCGCTACGCCCACAACGCGTTAACAATGCCTAAACCTTGGGCCTCGGGATCGTACGTTACATGCTTTTAGTTGAAGGGATCCGGACACCGACCAAATGATTTAAAAACGAATGTATTGACGTTTCGGTTCCCCCCACGGGAACCATGTTCACAATGAAAAAGAACGGCACAGCAGTTCGCCTTTTTTAAGTGCGGCGCATCACGTGACCCAGACACCTGGCGTACATCGAAGGAAGATTACCCTCATTGCGATTAAGGGTGTGCGGTGTGGTTTGGATGATCAGGGACTCCAGATAAAGGCGTGTAGCACGATTTCTCTCCTTGGCAATCACACGGGCGTCTTTCCAGCTGATAGCGTGTGACGTAGAGGCGCAGTGCTCGGCCACGGCATTGGACGCAACGTGTTTATTCTTGACGTCATTCTTATGCTGTTGAAGTCTTGTCTTGAAGTTGCCGGTTTCCCCCACGTAGACATAAGGACAGTCTGCACAGGGGATGACGTACACAACACCCGGGTACCTTTCCTTTTCAAGAGGGTCCTTCACACGTACGAGTTCGTACCGGAGCTTCCTGGACGAGACGTGCGCAGTCTGCACGTCATAAGACCGCAGAACTCGTGCAAGGGGCTCGCTTACCCCCGGAACGTACGGAATCGCCGCCCGTCTCTGTGTGGGTCCAGATCGGGCGGGCACTGCACGAGCCAACTGGCGCCCTTCTGAGTCAATTAGGTGCTCCGGGTAACCACACGCCATCAGCTCCTGCCGCACCAGTGCATTGTCACCCACACGGTCTTCCCCTGTCGTGCATACCCTTTCCGCCCGACGAAGAAGAGAGCCGACAACGGACCTCTTTTGCGAAGCCGGGTGCACCGATCTGTAATTCAGGTAGCGTCCAGTGTGAGTGGGCTTCCTAAACACCTTGAAAGACAAGCCTGGGCCATCACGTTTCACCAGGGCGTCCAAGAACGGTAGTTGGCCCTCAGACTCCGCTTCGACTGTGAACTGAATTGCTTCATGCATACTGTTGAGGTGAATCGTGAATAGGTCGAGGTTTTGCCGCTGCAAAACACTGAAGCAGTCGTCGACGTACCTCAGAAAGCACTTCGGTTTCGGCGTAAACGAGGAAAGTGCCCGAGCTTCAATAGCCTCCATTGTTAGGGCATCTGAAGTTTAACCTTGCCTGCAAGTCCCAGGGACTGATCCCACCCTCGTTGCGTCTTCAAAGGCCGGTGTCGACGAGATTTGGACTGAGCGTTGTTTCTAAGGCGGAACGGCACTTGCTCCAAGCAAGAATCACGGACTGCAAGGACCAAGCACGAATACTTAAGAATAACGCATTCTTTTCCCGACGGCGCCTTGAAGCTCAATGCCCGGACGAACTAGCACGCATACAAATGCACGCCAATTTTCAAGCCAGCCTACGCGCTCGTAAAGACGAGCAATGCCACGCCAAAAAGCTGGAAAGATTGAACCAACGCCTCACACCGCGGTTACCAAGCTCCCAAAAGAAGGTGGTGTACAACCTGTCCTCGTACCAGCCTGACGGCCCCGAGATGGCAGTTCTGAATCTCGGTCTCAACTTCAATATGGGTCCCGCAACGGACACGAAGAAGTTGCTATGCCCTGCTGAGCGTGCTGTTTCTTTGGTCGACCAGTCTCGTCGTGATGAGGCTCGCACACGCGTTGTAAACGTCTTGTCGAAGCTGCGCACTCAACCCACGGTGGCCCCGTTGTCCCAGCAAGAGCGTGATGCCGTGAAGAGGCTACGTGAGAACCAGGACATTGTAATACTTCCGGCCGACAAGGGTAACGCTACGGTCCTTCTCGACAAAAGCAAGTACATCGAAAAACTGCACTTACTTCTGAGTGATGAACAAACATACGCCCCAGTTGCAAGAGACCCTACACCTAAGCTACAGAGGGACTTGCAAAAACTACTGTCCGACATCTTCCGCATGGTGCCGCCTCAACACAAGCAGCTGTATTACAGATTGCTTTGCCACAATGGTTCAGCTCCAGCTATTTACGGCCTACCGAAGGTACACAAGACCGACATCCCCCCTGCGGCCCATAGTGGACTTCACTCGCTCCCCGCTCCACAGACTGTCAGATTTTCTTCATAGGGTCATCTCGCCACTGGTAGGCAAAGGGGCTACGCATATTCGCAACACGTATGATTTCATCGAAAAGGTAAAAAAAACATGGTTGATCCCTCCGTCATAGGAATCGGTATAGCACGAAAGTGAAACGTCTCCTTACGAAAGTACACGAATATGTACTGTACAACGATATAAGAGAGCTTGCACAATGTGTATTGGTGTTTTGACAGTTATAGCACCGTTTGACGTGGATGCATCCACGTTGACGCTTGATAGCACATCTGTATCCCGACGACTAACGTCCATGATTAATGATTAAACAAACCGTTGTGGTCATAGATGCTTGTGGCAGCTGTACGGTGCAGTAGCGTAGCCAGAAATTTTTTTCGGGGGGGGGGGGTTCAACCATACTTTATGTATGTTCGTGCGTGCGTTTGTGTGTGTGCGTGCATATATACGCAAGCAAAACTGAAAAATTTCGGGGGGGGGTTTGAACCCCCCCCAACCCCCCCCCCCCTTGGCTACGCCACTGGTACGGTGACAGCGGAGTCATTGAAAGTGATGTGACAGCCAGAAGAGCATCACTGATTGGGCGCCGAACTTGGGCTAAGGTCGCCTACTCGCGGCATGTTAGAGTTATTGAACAACGCTGCCCGATTAGAGGGAAACGCAACGCGCGTCGTGTCTTCCCCGTTGGCCGGCTGCGATTTTTCGCGGGGCGAGCTGGGAACATGGCTAGGGAAGCGGAGTTGCGGCCACGCGACGCACTCACGCGTCGCACAGCTATTTTTCATATAGACGGGTGCTATGAGAGTGGATGCTAGCGGTAAGGTCGCCACCTGGCAGTGTGTTAATGCGTCCGCAAAATTGCACGTTTCCTATTCAAAACACGCCAAACGGGACGGACGCGTAGAAACAGCGCTTTGAAGGAACTAATCGTGCATTTCACGGTCATAATGTATTACTTCTCTTTAGCAAAAACACTGTTAGATGACAGTGGTAGATATAAAAGGCTTGTTTTTAAAGCCTACAAAGCATGTGACCGTGGCGCAGTGGATAGCGTGCCCGGCATCTCTTGTCGCGGACCTAGAGGTCGTAGGTTAGACTCCCGGTGACGGAACATTTTTTTCTTTGTCTTCTGATCATGTTCATTTTTTCGACGTCATTTCCGTGACGAAAATACGTCACTCAAATCTTGATGGACCCCGGCATAAAACACTTTCGTGTTAAAAAACACAGTGGCCGATCCGGACGAAGTCTTGGTTTCCTTCGACGTTGTGTCACTTTTCACGAGTGTACCCATAGACATGGCCGTGCATGTGTGCGTCGCCGCCCTCGACAAGGACCCGACATTGCCTGAGCGATCTCCCCTCGAAGTGCACGACCTAGGCAGGCTACTCAAGTTTTGCCTTTCGAACACATATTTCACTTTTCAGAAGAAGTATTACCGGCAGGTACACGGTGCGGCGATGGGCGTCGATTTCGGTGACTGTGGCTAACCTAACAATGGAGGCTATTGAAGCTCGGGCACTTTCCTCGTTTACGCCGAAACCGAAGTGCTTTCTGAGGTACGTCGACGACTGCTTCAGTGTTTTGCAGCGGCAGAATCTCGACCTATTCACGATTCACCTCAACAGTATGCATGAAGCAATTCAGTTCACAGTCGAAGCGGAGTCTGAGGGCCAACTACCGTTCTTGGACGCCCTGGTGAAACGTGATGGCCCAGGCTTGTCTTTCAAGGTGTTTAGGAAGCCCACTCACACTGGACGCTACCTGAATTACAGATCGGTGCACCCGGCTTCGCAAAAGAGGTCCGTTGTCGGCTCTCTTCTTCGTCGGGCGGAAAGGGTATGCACGACAGGGGAAGACCATGTGGGTGACAATGCACTGGTGCGGCAGGAGCTGATGGCGTGTGGTTACCCGGAGCACCTAATTGACTCAGTAGGGCGCCAGTTGGCTCGTGCAGTGCCCGCCCGATCTGGACCCACACAGAGACGGGCGGCGATTCCGTACGTTCCGGGGGTAAGCGAGCCCCTTGCACGAGTTCTGCGGTCTTATGACGTGCAGACTGCGCACGTCCCGTCCAGGAAGCTCCGGCACGAACTCGTACGTGTGAAGGACCCTCTTGAAAAGGAAAGGTACCCGGGTGTTGTGTACGTCATCCCCTGTGCAGACTGCCCTTATGTCTACGTGGGGGAAACCGGCAACTTCAAGACAAGAGACTTCAACAGCATAAGAATGACGTCAAGAATAAACACGTTGCGTCCAATGCCGTGGCCGAGCACTGCGCCTCTACGTCACACGCTATCAGCTGGAAAGACGCCCGTGTGATTGCCAAGGAGAGAAATCGTGCTACACGCCTTTATCTGGAGTCCCTGATCATCCAAACCACACCGCACACCCTTAATCGCAATGAGGGTAATCTTCCTTCGATGTACGCCAGGTGTCTGGGTCACGTGATGCGCCGCACTTAAAAAAGGCGAACTGCTGTGCCGTTCTTTTTCATTGTGAACATGGTTCCCGTGGGGGGAACCGAAACGTCAATACATTCGTTTTTAAATAATTTGGTCGGTGCCCGGATCCCTTCAACTAATATGTTTCATCCCGGCCAGACGGGTTTCCGTCATACTCTCAACTTCATCCATTTGTTACATGCTTTTCATTACATTTAACTTTAACCCACTTCGCTTTCAAAAAAGTAGCAACGACTCACAATTGGTACGTAACTAATTACACAAAGGTCGACCCTTCTCGTTTCTTTCAGCGCGCGTCGCACCTGAACTTTCACGCGTGACTGCTAGGCAAGTACCTGCGCTATGCCTGCTACGCGCGCACACTTAAATCGGCAAAGGTCGACGCTCCTAAGCCTACTACGCAGCGCTCAGAGAGAACAGAAACGTGGGTTCTCACCGTGCCGTCGTCCGTTGCTCAGGCTCAGCAGGTGACACGTTCAGCAGCGGTCACACTGCCGCGACGAGAAGTGAAAGCAAACGCCCAGAACCCACTACGCACAGCCGTTACATTTCAGATACAGCAGCCAACCAAACCTAAGCCAACCCCAACCCGCCAACGCATTGCGTACGAAATCATACCCTTACGTACCTCCTTCCATATCTGTTCTGGCAGATTTGTCGATTTCCGTTCCTGCGTTCGCCTGGTGGCGATGCACGTGACAATGTTTTTTTCGCGAATTCTCAGTTCATTGTGCAAGAAAATGTTTTCTCACGTACAGTACACAAACAAAAAAAATTTTAAAAAAGCTGCACATTTACGTTAAACAACTCTCTTTTTTTGTTTTCTTTTGCGCTACTTGCGCCACCTGAACGTCGCTTATGACAGCTTGCGTTCTTCGGGATCACGGTCCCTATGATTTGACGCGAAAACCTCGAAGGCTGTTTGGGCGAGGAGGTGGCGGGGAGAGCTCGATCCTCTTATCGCTGAGTGCCCGCTCTTGGCCAATTTCCCTTTCTCTATGGTGCTCGTTATTATTTATTTATTTATTTATTTACAAATACTGTTGTCTCAATTATTGAGACATAACAGGAGTGGATACAAATGTTCAACACAGGAAAAACAAATACAATTTAAGAAAATACATGATTACGCAATTCATTTTCAAATTGCTGAGCATGAGTCTGCGCAGAGACCCGTCAAGCTCATTCCATAGATCCACGGTCCGCGGAAAAAAAAGAAAACTTAAAACAATTTAGACTAGCTCTAAAGGGCGTAATATTTAAGGGATCGAATCGTCGGGTGCGGCGTGCAGAAGCTGCAACAAAAGAAAATGGCGTTAAAGGCCAACTCCGGCGATTTTTTGACCGTGTCAGGGTAATGGTGCTTTTATGTTCCTGAAACACTCTTGTCACGCGTCCGATAGCCGAAATGCTCAGCAAATTCGAAAATAATTTTTAATAAGCAAAAACGCGCAATACCGAAACCGAAACCCAACCGAGTGTACTGTCTACGTATGACGTAGTAGTTTGCTACGAACCGGAAGTCGTACAAGGCATGCTGGTCCCGCCGGCGCGGAACATCACGTGCTCCTCCACAGAGAACAGTAAATCGCGCGCCAAACCAGCGAAGCGCCGATCCAACACCGCCGCCTTGTGGCCAGCACAATATACGCTGTAGCGGCCAAAGTTAGCGAACCAACGGCTGCGTCACTTCCGTCGACCGGCAAACCAACACGTCACACACGCAATGTTGCCAATAATTGTGGGAAGCCGGGTGGGCGTTTGCAGACATTCTTTAAAATTCATTTTCAAACAATCAGCGCATCTCTCAGGCTTGAAATTTGGCATAAATGACGGAAATATGCAAAGGAACGAACCCAGCGAATTTCATTGAGATCCATTGACCTCGAAAAATCGCCGGAGTTGGCCTTTAAAACATTCAAGCTGGTGTGAACTATCTTATGCAGGAAGATGACACGATCGCAAGTGCGCCGATGTTCGAGAGACTGCAGCGATAAAACGTGCGCATGCGAACTAGGCGAGAAGTGTCGATCATAGCGACGAAATATAAACCTTATAGCTTTTTTTTGGACAGATTCTAACATAGCTATGTCATGTTTGTGGTGAGGTGACCAAACAACCGACGCATATTCGAGTATGGGCCTGACCAAGGTTTTGTACGCCGTCAGTTTACATTCTTTTGTGGAGTTGCTTAACATGCGTCGGAGATACCAGTTTTCGAAGAGCCTTGTTGCAGATTGTTCCAACGTGCGTGTGCCATTTTAAATTTGTCGTGAGAGTTACGCCAAGGTATTTAAACTCAGTGACATGAGCTAGACTGACACTGTCATTAGTATATGCAAAAAAAAAGAGGTTGTTTCTTATTTGAAAAGCTCATGGCTACAGTCTTTTTGAAGTTGATAGACATTTGCCAAGTGTTACTCCAGTTACAAAACGATGAAAAGACGCTATTCAGCACCTCCTGGTCTTCAACATTAGAGATGGTGTTATATATAACGCAGTCATCTGCATACATTCTAAGTTTAACTGGAGTGCCACCGATCATTTCTGCTACATCATTTATATAGATGATAAACAAGAGCGGCCCGAGCACCGAGCCTTGAGGCACCCCTGACGTGATTTGTACGTCAGATGACTTCACGCAGTTAAACGTTACAAATTGTGTGCGCGACCGCAAGTAATCTGCAATCCAGTCAACTAGTTTGTTATCACCAAAAAACGCCCGAAGTTTAACCAAAAGCTCAGCATGACAAACCAAGTCAAAGGCCTTAGAATAGTCAATAAATATGGCGTCTGTCCTCGATCGTTAAGTGAAGAAGCAATGTCGTGCGTAAATTCAAGCAACTGCGTGACAGTAGAATAGCCAGCACGAAAGCCGTGCTGTGATCGGGAAAGTATGTTGTGTGCATTAAGGTATTCAACAATGTATTTATGAATGATATGCTCTAAAAGTTTAGAGCTGGTAGAAAGTAAAGATATTGGCCTATAATTTCCTATTATTTGCTTGTTTCCAGACTTAAATACAGGCACGACGTTTGCTAATTTCCATAGCTGGGGAACTGTTGCAGAGAGTATTGATTGTTTAAATATTACAGTAAGATAATTAGCACACCACTCCGAATATCTCTTTAGAAACATATTTTGGTATACCGTCTGGGCCAGAGCTTTTCGTAACATCAATATTTAATATAAGGTTATGTACTCCAGAAGAGGTTACTTCAAGATCAGGAAGCGCCGGCAGATTGCTGCATGCAGAAAAGGGAGGATTGATATCAGTAGAAAAAACAGATTTAAAGTAATTATTAAAGGCATTTGCTATACCTTCAGGATTTGAGCAGGATTGGTCATTAACAATAAACGATGAAGGTATAGATGATACAGGAATAATCGATCTCCAAAACCTGGATGGATTTTTTTTCATAAATGTAGCCAAAGTATTGCTAAAGTAATAGTTCCTAGCCTCTTTCATTTTAGCGCTTAATTTTCTTTTCAGTGTGCTAAATGAAGGAACATTTTCCTTACACCTGGAATGACGATTCTTACGTAAGCGCTTTACGCGACGACTGAGCTGAATTATTTCTCTGTTATACCATGGGTGTCTTGAGTTCCGTTTAATATATTTTTGAGGCACATACTTTGATAGGCATTCACGCGCAATGTCACAAAACTTAAGGAGCAGCGTATCTACACTGCAATATTGGCCAAAACATTCAAATTCATTAAAGGATGAAGCTAAAGTATCCAATACGGAAGTGTCGTCAGCTTTAGAAAAGTTCAAAACAGTTTTGATCTCAGGTCTTTGAGGGGGGACACACTAAGCTCAAGGCGACTTCAACAGCCTTATGGTCAGATAACCCTTCGATAACTTCACATTTTACACCCCGCGAGGAAAGTTGCTGGTTTACAAATACAAGGTCTAATATTGCGTCCTCTCGTGTTGCAGTACCTACAAGTTGAATTAACCCAAAAGAAACAGCCAGGTCGATCAGGGAAGCACAAAGCGCCCTGTCGCGCCCAGTTGGGGTAAGTAAGTTCCAGTTAACGCACGGGAGATCGAAATCTTCAGCTAACAATAAGTTACAATCGTACAACTTGTTACTAACAAGGTAATCATTAATAGTAGGAACAACATCGTCGGAGTTAGGAGGGCGATAGAGGACACCAACACCTATTACGATACCTTTAATGTATATTTTGCACCAAATAGTTTCAGTGCCTGGAAGGTCAGGTAATAAAGAAAATTCAAGATTTGATTTAATTAAAACTGCCACACCTCCTCCACGGCCAACATGCCTGTCTTTTCGAAGAAGTGCATAACCAGCAGGCAAAATTTCGCTGTCATTAACAGTATCATTTAGCCAAGTCTCAGTAAGGCAAATAATTGATGGGTTGTGGCATTCAACTAAACAGTTCAGAGCTTCAATTTTGTTTAGTATACTCCTCGCATTTACATTGAGGACAATTATGTTCTGATCACAACGTCAATCAGCCTTCCGGAAAACAGAATCGGATAAAGCTGATTTTATACCAACGGCTTGCGCAGAAGCCGATTTTACAGAAGCTGATTTCGTTGGAAGTGAATGTGTAGAAACCTTAACAATGGCTTTTTTATCAGTGTCCCACATGTAACGAACGCCGTCAATTGAGAGTGTGTCGTGTTTGAGCTTCACTTTTCCAGCATTCTTGCGGATATCTTGCGAATTCTGCCACAGCGCTTTACGTGCCAGTCTAACCCGAGCAGAGTAATCCTCATTTATATAAATTCTAGTTCCTTTCAGTTTTCGGGCGTTGTTTAAGATAGCAATCTTTGACCTGAAATCCATCAGCTTAATGATTACTGGCCGAGGTTTATCTGTTCTTGCTGTACCAAGCCTGTGGCAACGCTCTATGTCGTTACATTCTACACCGAGTTTAGCTGATAATATATCCAATACAGACTCAAGCAGATGTTCAGCCGTCTCGGAAGGTGTTTCACGCAAACCATGAATTATCAAGTTGTTTTTACGAAGTCTGTTCTCTAGCTCATCATTATGACGGTCAAGCTTGCCAACTAGTGTTTGTAGCGTACAGACTGTCTGCTTCAGTTCACTTACACGTGGAATAACATTTGACGCAGACGCCGCCATTACCTCGACATTCATTAGACGACTTTCAAATGATGCAACTGTTTGAGACAGGCTAGCTAGTTCCTGGCTGATGCGGGCTCGCTCAGCCAGTAGTTGAGACAGCTTTTCATCTACGTTGGGACCAGGATTAGTCTCTATGTCGCCACAAAGTAACAACAATGACATTCGTAGGCAATGCATCATTTGCGTCACAACGGCAATACAGTTCAGGGGGTCCGGTAGCAGCAACAAACAGCGGTTATCACTTCTATAGCATTTGTAACTGTATGTTACCTGCAAGATGAAACAGACGTGCTTGAAACGAGTGTTCGCCATGCCACCACCGGACCCACTGAAGTGATGGTTTCACGTTGCCCCTCTTATGTCCTTCGGCATCCTCGCTGTCAGCGCCGCCGCTGTACCATGCCGTGAGCAGTACAGATGAAACGGCAAAACAGCGCAGTAAAAACGACGACGGAGGAAGGAACGAACACACACACGAAGCGCTGACTAACAACTGAAATTTATTCGGGTGAAAAATGGATATAAAAGCACTCGTAAGAGCATCACGTCACAAACAAAATCACAGCAAAAGCAAGAAAACAAAGATACCATGAAAAGCACAGACAAAAAACCAATGGTCCATATCACATGATGCTGCGCGAGACCCTGACAAGTGGTTCAATTAGGACAGTTAGCCGAGAGATAAGAGACTTCTTTGTCAGACAGTGAAACAGAAGGAATGCTGACACATTTTTCTTTTAACAATGAGATATTAAATGCCTCGATGATTTCTCTTGTCATTTGATTATGGTTCTTTGCTATAACACCACAGTTTTCAAAGTGAGGGTGACAACCACAATGCTTACAATGAATGCCGAGATGGCCACTGACAGAACTGGTCACATTATAATTGTGCTCACGGAGCCTATCGTTTAAACAACGACCAGTCTGGCCGATGTAGAATCTGCCGCATGACAAGGGGATGCGATATACGACATTTTTGACACAGGCCACGAATGGCGACTTGTGTTGCTTACTACAGGAGAGACTGTCAACGGGAGACCTGTTGACGCTGTTGCACAATTTTGACAACTTATTTGGCGCGCTCAAAACTACACTAACATTAGCCCGCTGACCAATACGCTTCAAATTATGAGATACTTTATGCAAGTATGGTACAACAGTTACTTTACGTCGAACTTGCGCTTGACTACCATTGTAGTTGACAGTCTCTCCTGTAGTAAGCAACACAAGTCGCCATTCGTGGCCTGTGTCAAAAATGTCGTATATCGCATCCCCTTGTCATGCGGCAGATTCTACATCGGCCAGACTGGTCGTTGTTTAAACGATAGGCTCCGTGAGCACAATTATAATGTGACCAGTTCTGTCAGTGGCCATCTCGGCATTCATTGTAAGCATTGTGGTTGTCACCCTCACTTTGAAAACTGTGGTGTTATAGCAAAGAACCATAATCAAATGACAAGAGAAATCATCGAGGCATTTAATATCTCATTGTTAAAAGAAAAATGTGTCAGCATTCCTTCTGTTTCACTGTCTGACAAAGAAGTCTCTTATCTCTCGGCTAACTGTCCTAATTGAACCACTTGTCAGGGTCTCGCGCAGCATCATGTGATATGGACCATTGGTTTTTTGTCTGTGCTTTTCACGGTATCTTTGTTTTCTTGCTTTTGCTGTGATTTTGTTTGTGACGTGATGCTCTTACGAGTGCTTTTATATCCATTTTTCACCCGAATAAATTTCAGTTGTTAGTCAGCGCTTCGTGTGTGTGTTCGTTCCTTCCTCCGTCGTCGTTTTTACTGCGCTGTTTTGCCGTTTCAGTATGTTCCACCAACTAGCCGACAAGTTGACCTTATCAGTACAGATGGTTGATCGAAGGCACGTCAGTAGACAGAAAATCCTTCACACGGTCAGCAGCAACGCATCCCTGCCCCGCCGAAGATAGGGCGTCACCGCCCGTTCGAGCACCGCTGAATCGTGGTAGGAGCCTGCGCGATGTGTCGCTTGTAGAATCTTGAATCAGAACATCGGGGCAGCCAACGATAACAGCAATCTGCAAGATGAAACAGACGTGCTTGAAACAAGTGTTCGCCATGCCACCACCGGACCCACAAATCGTTATCGCCAGTCTGTCTCCGCCGCCATATTGCTCGCAGCTTCTTTTTTTCCTGCGGAGGTATTTGATTTTCGATTCTTTTTTCTTCATCTGCGCGTGTTCATTTTGCTTCGAAGTTTTTTATTTATTATTCGCAGTTGTGCAGTGCTTCTTTCTTTTGCGTGTGTGTGTGGCGCATTCAATTGTAGAACGTGATTTTTTTTTTCGGTGGAGTTGCTGTTTTTGTGTGTGCTTTGTGGGAAATGGCAAACGCGCCACCGCCAAAAAGGAAAAAAACCGCGCCAGCTCTGAAAACGGAAATAAAGATTTGCAGCGCCACACTATTTTTGCGAGAAACACCTGAACCACTCAACGACCGTTGAAAACTGCCGTGTAGCAGCGTGACAACTCTATCAAGTCGATGGAGCTGCGGCGTTTCGACGGCCGTCGACTCGAGGGCCTTTCAAAAGTGCCCGTGTGACACAGCTATTAGAATAAATTGGTCACACGGCATATATAGTACACATTTTACAACTGTAAACTTAAGGGCTCGTTTGCTTTGTTAAACACAGTATTAATGAGAACTAACACACAAAGATGCCAAGGAAAGCATAGGGGAAGCTATTAGAAGTAATTGTAATGTAAATCTGAAGAAATGAAAGTGGACGAAAAGATAACTTGCCACCGGCAGGATCCGAACCTGCGACCTTCGAATAACGCGTCCGATGCTCTACCACTGAGCTACGGTGGTGGTCATCCCTCCGTCCACTTTATAGGGTATATATGTGTACTTAAACGTGGGAGCGTCAGTCAGCGCCGCCTGTTGCCATTACGGCGAGTGTGGAACACTCTTTCTTGCCTGTAGGCGTCACGTAGTACGCGATCTTATTACGAGCGGGCAGCTGACCAATTATCCCTCGCATACCACCTGAAGGCTTCAAGTCTGCCAGAACGAGACCCTCGTTATGAATGAAGGAAAGAACTGTAAACTTAAGGGCTCGTTTGCTTTGTTAAACACAGTATTAATGAGAACTAACAGACAAAGATGCCAAGGAAAGCATAGGGGAAGCTATTAGAAGTAATTGTAATGTAAATCTGAAGAAATGAAAGTGGACGAAAAGATAACTTGCCGCCGGCAGGATCCGAACCTGCGACCTTCGAATAACGCGTCCGATGCTCTACCACTGAGCTACGGTGGCGGTCATCCCTCCGTCCACTTTATAGGGTATATATGTGTACTTAAACGTGGGAGCGTCAGTCAGCGCCGCCTGTTGCCATTACGGCGAGTGTGGAACACTCTTTCTTGCCTGTAGGCGTCACGTAGTACGTGATCTTATTACGAGCGGGCAGCTGACTAATTATCCCTCGCATACCACCTGAAGGCTTCAAGTCTGCCAGAACGAGACCCTCGTTATGAATGAAGGAAAGAACTGTAAACTTAAGGGCTCGTTTGCTTTGTTAAATACAGTATTAATGAGAACTAACAGACAAAGATGCCAATGAAAGCATAGGGGAAGCTATTAGAAGTAATTAATTAGAAGTAACATTAGAAGTAAGTAACATTACAATTACTTCTAATAGCTTCCCCTATGCTTTCCTTGGCATCTTTGTCAGTTAGTTCTCATTAATACTGTGTTTAACAAAGCAAACGAGCCCTTAAGTTTACAGTTCTTTCCTTCATTCATAACGAGGGTCTCGTTCTGGCAGACTTGAAGCCTTCAGGTGGTATGCGAGGGATAATTGGTCAGCTGCCCGCTCGTAATAAGATCGCGTACTACGTGACGCCTACAGGCAAGAAAGAGTGTTCCACACTCGCCGTAATGGCAACAGGCGGCGCTGACTGACGCTCCCACGTTTAAGTACACATATATACCCTATAAAGTGGACGGAGGGATGACCACCACCGTAGCTCAGTGGTAGAGCATCGGACGCGTTATTCGAATGTCGCAGGTTCGGATTCCTGCCGGTGGCAAGTTATCTTTTCGTCCACTTTCATTTCTTCAGATTTACATTACAATTACTTCTAATAGTTTCCCCTATGCTTTCCTTGGCATCTTTGTCTGTTAGTTCTCATTAACATTTTACAACAGTGATTTAAGCGCCGTGTACGGCTAAGTTGCAAAAAAGATGAAAAAGAATATATGGCTGGGGCAAAACACACTTTTATTTGACCTTAGCGGTAGCCGTGCGCCCGGTCGACACGGCGTTGCAAATTGTTACAACTGTAGACGTCCTACCAGGTAAGCACCTGGTAGGCTCAGTTGATAATTGAGCCGTGCGCCAATAGCTAGTGTTTAAACAATAGCAGCTACTTCCTTGTGAAAAAGAGCCTTACTTTCAACATTCACCATTGACTACCACGATCGCATAGCAGTGAACTTTGCAAGCTTGCTCGCTCCGATGCCACGGCCATGAAAAACGCCGCCGCACTAACGCGATTTTTGTTGACATCGCAGTAGCACTATTCTCGTATCATGTCTCGGTGCTTTCTGACATTAGTTGTGAATAATAGCCTACTTTGTATTACGCTTTCTGCATAAAAAAGTTCTATTCTTTTTTTAAAAGGTAACATCATCAAAGACAGTGGTCCAACAGACAGAATAAATCATTAAGCCGCCTATGTTTCGTACTGCACGTGGCGGCGAGTCGTGGAGCAATCTGTACATGTGTGCGCTCGGTGTTCGCTAGTCTAGTGAGTTTCCTTGATGAATACCCGTGTGACAGTTGCATGAAATAGTCATTTGTGGTCAGTTTTATCTCTGGGAAGTGTTACGCGTGATCACCAGCATGTTCGAGTGGTTATTATTGCTGTACTGTGTGCGATGTCTTGGATTCAGCGCCGATCGAGGGACATCGATTTAGTCAACTGTGATTCTTCCCTTTGGAGGTGAGTTTTGCACCTTCATATTTCAAGTATAAGTGAACGTTTGTCCCGAATGTTTGTGGGTTTCATCAGTCATGGTGTCATGCTACCTGGCTGTGTAATGCACTACAGGCCGGGGTGTGCAAACAGTCTTTGTCACCAATAACCCTGTGCCGTGCCATGCTTGTGCCAATGGCGCGCGTGCCTCGTTCCAATAAACGCCAGTTATTACATATGTGCGAGTGAATTCATTTGACTTTTATTCAGAGTAGTTGGAGGTCGATATAAATAATCGTTACGTAGCACCTGCAGTATAAACCGCAGTGCCCATCAGATTTTGCTATGGGGCACCTTTGCTTTGCACTGCTGTGCTTTTGGGTGTATGATGAAGGTGTATTGTATTGTTTGGGAAGCTGTATTGATGCTGTTCATGTGATTTGGTAAAACTATATTTTTGCTAGAATTGCGTTTTATAGCTCATTGTGGTTTTAATGTTTACTCACTATGCATGAATATTTTTTTTCAGGTGGTGTACAAGGATATCAGCAAACTCATTCCACATCTTTTTATTTTTTATTTATTTATTTATTTATTTCAGACAACCAGTATACAAAGTTGCCTAGGGGATCGGCGTAAAGGCAAAGAAAGCCTGACAAAGCGCCAATCCCCCCGTATACACACATGAAAAACCAGTTATACATACAATAGAATGAAACATTGCGATTTTTCAGGAATGAAGCCATTAGACACAAGATTATGTACATAACTATAATTAATGCATGAGTAATAAGGATAACGACTTATGTACAACAGTGGCTACGAAAAAAAAAAACACGCATGTGCAGCATATGCATGTTACTCAGGATAGGAAGAGGAATCGAAGGAGGTATGGAAGTCTGACTGAATTTTTAGAAGGAATGTGTGTATTTTCTTTTTGAAGACATGAATGGAGGAACTTTCTTCTATTATTGTCATCACGGTGGGGTGCTCGTTAAGGAAGTGGGGAATTTGGTAAGTTAATTTTTGTGTACCGTAGTTTGTCCGAATCGTATCTTTCTTGTAGCTGATGTGTCGTAAATTATGGCTGTGGTCCCGCTCGAGAAATTTCCTTAAAAATTCAGTTTCGTTAGATTTAACTTCGTGATATACGATCATTGCTAATTTTTTATATCGGATATTATTAATGACTAGCAGTCCATGCTTTTCAAAAAAAAGGGGCAGAGTGCGAACGAAAGGGCAGGAGTTCAATTAATCGCACAGCTCGTTTTTGCAATAGATATAAGTAGCTGAGGTTAGTTTTTGTCGTGGTTCCCCATATAAGAAGGCAATAGTGAAGGTGTGAATGTATTGTTGTGTAGTAAATCTGTCTTTTTAGCCATACTGGTAATAAGCAACGTAACGTGCAGAGTATCCCAACTGCTCGAGAGATGTTTTTTCGTAGGTAATTTATATGTACAGACCAGTCTAAATATTCGTGAAAAAAAACACCGAGGAATTTGTGAGATGTAACGCGATCAATAGGCTGTCCCTGAAAGCTAATAGTTTTTTTTGCTAGTGTATATCTTGTTGCGGGGTCTAAAAACAATAAACTTTGTTTTTTTAGCGTTCAGATTTAACCTGTTGGCCCTAAGCCAGGTAGATAGGTTTTGTAACCATAGATTCGCTTTAAACTTAAGGTCGTCAATATCTGGCCCAGAGAAGAATACATTTGTGTCGTCCGCGTACAAAATAATGTCAGGTGTTAAGGGTATGTTTACTATGTCGTTTATATATATAATAAACAAGAGAGGGCCAAGGAGATATGTTCCGAGATATGTTCCAACACTGCTACAAGCGTTCAAATAAATGCTCTTAAGTTTCACCACCATGTCCTTTGGCTGTGTGCAGCGCACTGAATGAACAGGTCCTTTAAGAACCATGCTTATAGCAGTGAGGTGAAATCTGGAAATTCTTTCATTTCCATCTGGAAATGAAAGATTGCAACTGGAAATTTTGCCATTTCCTGCTGAAAATTCTTTTATTTGCGGCTTGAAATATTTCCATTCTCAACTGGAAATATTTCCATTTCCAGCTGGGAATATCTCCATTCCCCGCTGGATTATGGAACCTGGAAATTTTTGAAATTTTCCCAGCTGGGAATGGAAAATTTTCCAGCCTGGAAAAAAATTTCCAGGTTCCATAATCCAGCTGGGAATCATTTTCACCTGGGAAGTTACGGAAATGGTGGTCGGGGTGGTTAGAAAGAAGAGAAGAAAAGGCACCTATTACGAAAATACGGTATAGGACTACGGTAGCGCTCCTCTTTTATCGCTCGTTGTGCTTTTGCCGCTCCTAATTCCAGTAAAGGCAGCCAAACACCACAAAGGCCTTTTCAAAAATTGCTGCGGGGTGTCACGTTGCCTGTCAGCCTACACATTGTTAACGATGCACCTGTGAGAGGTGCATCGAGCGAGAGAGGAGGAGCGCTACCGTTCAGTCCCGTACCGTATTTCCGTAACGTGCTACCCTCAAACTCGCATCACCTGCCGGGCCGCAGTCGTAATGTAGTCCCGCAAAGGAAGTGGGGTGGGGAGAGCGAGAGAGAGGAGACAGCTTCAACGAAATGTCAGCTGTGGTTGCCATTATACGAGTCGATCATTTCTAAAGGACATTTGGCGTCATGTATCGAGAAACAGATCGATGCCAATCTACCCGATCACTAAAATCTGGACACCCATCGTGAGGTATAAAGTTTTTCTTCCGCGGCTATGGTTCAACACATGGTTACCGCATGGGTGCCTCATGAAACAAATGCTTAAAGGACCCCTGACAGGAGAAGCTTGTTTGCGACTTTTTTACAGTAATTTGTAGCTTTGCGTGTGGTAATGCCGAAATTGAATCGTAAATGCTCTAACGCATCGTATATGCTAGCGTCGTTAATTGAGAACGATTTTGCTGCAGTTCGAAACGCCCACCTAAATACCTTAAGAAACTAGCGCCCCACAGCGGGGCAGCAACTAAGACTACATGCTCAAGCTTCGGTGACGCTGAACGCGCCGTTTTCAAATAGGGGGACCCGCGGGGGGTGAAGAATGAAACGATGTGGGTGCTTTGAGCGTGTCCCCCCTCAGGAAAAAGAAAAGCATTCCTGGCGTAAGCAGCCAAAACCACCTTGAGAGCGGCCGGATAACAAAGCTAGAAGGGTGACGAACAATAGACCTCGGCGGGTGCCAGTCGGGGTATTGTGCGCGCCCCGAAAATGTTCTCTGACATCGACAATACTTGCTTGACCTCTGCAACGTCACGACGGGAGCCTCTGTCTACGTCAAACCACAGAAAATGCCGATTTCACCTGAATACTCGGACGAGCACTGACCTTTGCTTCAAAACCAAATTAAAATATCTTACAGGCAACACTCGTCCCTAATAATCGGTCAGAAGTGCCCCCGCATGCAGGAGTCTCAAACAACACAAGCATCTCGAGTTTCTAAATTTGGTGTCAGGGGTCCTTTAAGACCAGTCGCGTCTGTGTTGATTACCAGCACAAAGTGTTATTAATCACGATGGATGGATGAAAGAACTTTATTAGAGTCCAATAGGTCGCCCTATAGTGTCCTAGGCCGAAGCGGACCGCTCCCACGTTGGGACCGAAAGACCTATCCTTTCAGCCGCTTCGCGGGCCCGCTGGACTGCCTCTAACTGTCCCTCTAATGTCGATAGGCAAAAAAATTATGCGAGCACATTTTAACAATGTCACGAAAATTCACAAAGTCATAAAATAAATGCGGGACGAGGACATCATGAGCGGGCCGCGGGCAGCATGCGGCCCGCGGGCCACGTGTTTGAGACCCCTGCTCTATTGTGTATGTTAACGTAAAGCGGGGATGAAAACGGCTACAGAAGTCCTGCAAATTAAAAAAATGCCCCCCACCTCCCCGAAGGGAATCGTGAGGAAATGCGAATGCATTTCGCGCGCGCTTCACTCCATTTATATATTACGTGCGAGCGAGCGGACGGGAGAGTGGGGCGCAGGGAGGTTAGAGTGTGAACGGCGAGAGGAGCGACGAAGCACTGCACCTACCCTCTCCTACACTCTCTCCACACACGCGGGAGCCCCGCCGAGCTCCCGCGATGCGAGCGCCCTCGCACACCAGAGCGCGCTCCTCCTCTCCACTCACTCTCCGCGACTCCGCTCGCACCACCTGCTCCGGTTGCTAGGGGCGAGGATAAGCGCGCGCGCCCGCAGCTGTTGCTATGGGAGAGGGAGTGAGAGCGGAGAGATAACACCTTCCGGCGCGCGGACACCTCCTCAACCTATCCTCCTCCTCCTCCTCCTCCTCCGCGGACAACGCCGGATGCCTGACATAGCCCGACTAAGAAGTGCATTCCCATTGAAAAAAACAACAACAACAAAGAACTATGTGCCAAAGACACGGTACTTCTGTACTTGACTCCGGCATCTTAATCCCTGCAGGTGCATCGTTTCAAGAACTTCTGAACTTTGAGTTCTCACAGGGGAAACTTTGTGCCAAACGACAAGCTGCACTGGGAGCGCCCTATAAAAAACGAAAAAAAAAACCGGCAGATCCCACGCACTGTGGGAATCGATGTAATGCGAAGCAGCCAGCAAGGAGCAAATCATGTTGTACGTGATATGCATGTCATTAGTTACATTTAGGGCCTGTCATTTGTGTTCGTCATGCAGTCACGTCGCGCAATACAAATTTTGGTGTATACCAAGCTAGCGTACTGGACGCAAGCGCACCATGAGCGTGGCATTGTAGATGACATGCATGCCAAGATTTTCGTGTTACCACCTGCCACTTATGTTCGCTAAATTTTTTAACTCGAATCGCAGCGAGACGCGACACCAATCTGCCTCCGTTTGGCATGCGTTCGTATTCTCGCGCTTTGCGCATTGTGCAGACGCCATCCGCGTTCCAGCGTTTAAATTGACGGACACTTTGTCAATTCCAAGGCGCGTTCCTCCAACGCCTGTGCCCACTGAGACGGGGTCGGTCAGAATGGAACGTCATGCGCGCGTCTCCCTCCTTGCATGATTTAGAGACGCTAGGCACAGCACGCTACGTAAGCAAAGCGCGAGCACTGTAGAGTCCGACGCGACCGGCGTCCGTTTGCGCGCCCCGGCGCCCAACTGGCACCATGCCAGGGCACGGCTGGAGGGAGGGACGGACGGACGTGAGCATGAGACAATTAAGGCGTATGCCTTAAAGATTTGATGTATATCAAGCTAGCGAAACGGCCACGAGAATGACATCAGCGTGGCATGCAAGTCATGTTGCACATGACATTTCCTGATTTCCATATTACCACCTGTCATTTGTGCTCGTCATACAGTCACGTCACTCAATACCAAATTTGGTGTATATCAAGCTAGTGAAACGGCCCCGAGAGTGTCATGAGCGTGGCATGCAAGTCATGTTGCACATGACATGTCATGATTTCCATATTACCACTTGTCATTTATGCTCGTCATACAGTCACGTCGTTCAATGCCAAATTTGGTGTACATCAAGCTAGTGAAACGGCCCCGAGAGTGTCATGAGCGTAGCATGCAAGTCATGTTGCACATGACATGTCATGATTTCCATAGTACCACTTGTCATTTATGCTCATCATACGATCACGTCGCTCAATACAAAATTTGGTGTATATCAAACCAGCGAAACGGCCGCGAGCGTGCCATGAGCGTGGCATGCAAGTCATGCTGCACATGACATGTCATGATTTCCATATGCCCACTTGGTATTTATGTTCGTCATACACTCACGTCACGCAATACCAAATTTGGTGTATATCAAGCTAGCGAAGCGGCCGTCAGCTCGCCATGAGCGTGGCATGTAAATCATGTTGTACATGACATGCAGGTCATGATTTTCATATTACCACTAGTCATTTATGTTGATTATCGAGAAATGTCTCATCGTACCAATTTTTAGATAGATCAAGTTAAGGAAACGGCCTCAGGAGCACTATGTCCATGGCGTGTAAATCATACTTTTCATGACAAGTTATTCATGATTTTCATGATATGACCAGCCATTCATGTTTGTCATACAGTCATGTTATGCCACACCAATTTTGGTATAAGTCCCATTAACGATACGGCCAGGAGAGCACAAAGTCGTAGGCGGCTAGATAGATAGATAGATAGATAGATAGATAGATAGATAGATAGATAGATAGATAGATAGATAGATAGATAGATAGATAGATAGATAGATAGATAGATAGATAGATAGATAGATAGATAGATAGATAGATAGATACGCTCAAAGTCGCCGAAGTTCGCTAAGAAATGCTTCGCATTTAAAATAATGTTTTTCGCTGTCTCAACCTCCTCCGGCAAAGATATGTCAATGGGCAACATTGTGCCGCCGGTATTGACCAAGTTGGAAGGTCTCGTAGATATGTTGTTGTTGGTGGTGGTTAGAAGAAGAAAGAGACGCCTCCCAAAGCATAGTTCGGTGTTGCTGCGACTCTTGACAGGCAGCGCCATCTCTGGCGAAAAAATAGAAACTGGGATTATACGTTGCGCGTTTTCCCTTCTATCCGCCGCGCTTCCGCTCGCTTCCGTGCACGTGCAGAGCTCTCGCGCAACGCTTCGCTGTGACCGCTTGAAAAAGATCTCCCCGCTGGACAGGCACTTCGAAAAGCGAACGTAATCAAAGGAGAGAAGTTCGTTAATCACGGTTATCGATGTTCCACGTTGTCGACTATGAAAAACACATGCTGGCAGTGGCAAACGCGTACTGTAGTGAATGAACTTTCGCGGCGTGCAAAAAAAAAAAAAAAAGAGAAAGAAACAAAGACTACACGGCCGTGGCACTAAAAAGCCTGAGAAGGTTCGAGTCATGCCCTCCGTACTGCTGGAGCATCACCCGCTGACTTAGCCACGAGGCAGCTAGCTCAGCTTAGCTTTAACTGCTGCGAAGCAAGTAGAACTGCTCGCCTCGTCTGTCTGTCTGTCTTTTTTTTTTTCGCTTCTCGCTTCGTGCTTCCCTATTGAAAATTCCAGTAGCCTGCTGGTCTGTGGGAATACGTAATTTGGGCGTGTTGGTGCTGGTTTGCTGGTACTGGTCTGCTGGCAACCGGCCTACTGGCAACCGGCCTACTGGTAACCGTCTTGCTGGTAACCGGCTTGCTGGTTGCTGGCCTACTGGCATTGGCTAATCTACCTTTTTCATATTCCTGTGCTGTCCTCTGTCATTTTGGTGGAGTTTTGGGAGTGGCCGGGACAATCGGTACTGCCAGAGCAAAACCCTCCGAGATCAAGCGTCGTTTTGTGACTTTTCCACGAGGAAAAAGGTGTATGTGCCACGGCGTTGTGAAAGATGCGGATTGGAATGGGCATATCTGCTCAAATGCTTTCTAGCCAGGAAATGGCCGTGAAGGTTAGTTTACTAGCTGCGGGTCAACCTCATACCTCTCTTAATGGTTTCAAGCATCAGCATATTTGTACATATTAAGGAAAATGTTCAGTGATTTAAATATTCAATTCACATTGTGCAATTCTTACATTTCCATGTAAAAAGCGCCATCGTTGTGGCAAATCTGCATGAGAGTTTATGATTTTCCAAGTAAAGTAAATATGTGTTCAACACGAAAAAGAATACAACAATGCTGCATGCTTGCCCACCACTCGAATTGAGTCAAACTGTAGCTGCATGGCCAGGCCCGTAGCCAGAAATTTTTTTTCGAGGGGGGGGCCCACCTGTTGAATACCTTGCAAACCCCCTGTTTTCATTATTTTTTCTTGGTAAAAGACCCCACTCAATCCGAATTTCGGAGGGGGGGGGGGCCCGGTCCCCTAGCCCACCCCCCTGGCTAAGGGCCTGTGCATGGCAATAAACACGTACTTGAAAAAAGTTACTTGAAAACAACCTCGTTTTTCTGTCTGTTGCTGGTCACGTGAACCGAATTCAGTTTTGATGAATCATATCATTCTGCTAATGTAGTTTCAGGTATGGAACGGTTGCTATTGCCACAAATACAGTGCAACATACATGTGTAAAAGAGGTTTACCTGGAGCATAAAAGACAAAGAGAATAGCAGAAGAGTATCTTGCACAAGAAAGGCACATTTATTGAGCACCCTTCCTCAGTATGTCACCAAGCCTCTGCGAGAGGTTATCCCGCACAGCCTTTACTCCTTTTGCTGCATCCTCTGCTGGCACAGCACCGACGTAGATATGGTAGAGAGCTGCACGAAATAAGGTGAATCATTAATGCCCTAAAATTTGTTATATCATGTGACCGTGCACTTCATGATAAACATAAAATGAAAGCATTACAGAATAGTTTGCACTCTTAACACAACCGAATAAGCTACTTAGGCCTAAATGTGCTAAATGCAGTCATTTCCTTAACTTGTCAGTCTTCCTGGCTTTTTCTTTTTTTAAAGCATGAAACATAGGCAATAATTTAAATCTGAATATTATCTGCTTTAATCCCTAGTTCAGTTATTTGCATGCCAATTGTGTCATCAGCTTACCAAATCCTCAAGTTTCTAAAATGCCATTTATGCCGTACACAACATGTTAAACTGTTCATATATCCACCACTCATAAGAATAAAGAGTACGAATTTGCCATTCGGGAGCTTCAACATACTTTTTATGCATGATCAGAATAGCGCCTACCACATCAAGAGCATTTTCCATATGATCTGTGTGAGAGAACTCGACTGCAGTATCTTTCAGGAGCCATGAACAGATTTAATAGAATCAACACAAATGCATATTAGTCATATTGACCAGTTCAGAAGTCAGTCATGGCATAAACCAACAATTTCAATGCTGCTTGTGTACAGAAAAGGTAGCATCAAAACAATTCAAGGTTGAGTTATGATGGACTGAAAAAACTTTATGTCCTGCAGGATGCACTTAGCACATAGCGGACCCCTCAGAAAAATGCTGTGGCATTTCGGCTAGTGGCACCGGTGGCGTTTTCAGTGCACTCGTGCGGTGCCGCACGTTCGGCTGGGCTGGCAACGACACGAGTGCACGCCACCGCGCCACCATAGAGATTGATGGTGGAACATGGTACGATCCCATCGTTCCACGCTCGCTAGCAGACGACACGGCAACGTTTTATCAGTGTAGGTGCAATTTACAGCTGGCGCAGAGGCAGAACACGGCTGGACAGGAGGGAAAACGTGCGTGAGCTTACATCGTCCGGCCATGCTCGCACAAGGCTACTTTTGCCTGTTGGGATTTCACTCGCTAGCGAGGCAATGCAAAAGTTACAGTAACTCTCGTCGAGTTGGTGCAAAACTGACGCTGCACAACCGCCTGGGCAACAGACGCGCACACACTCGACACGTAGCGTCGCGCAAGCGTCGCTCATTCTCTAGTTTTCCGTCGTTTGTGCTCTTATTCTCAGTACGAATTGGACGCTGGAAGTTGTTGTCTGCTAAATGGTGTCTCTCGCAGCCGGCGCTGCTGTCGCGGATTCAAGTTTGGTGGTTAACACGTTTGTCTGGCCCGTAGCGGAGCGTGGCACTCGGGCAGCGTTTGACGTAACTTCCCTTCTACCCCTACGGTGCCAGTGTGCCTCAGCCGACGTCATTAGAGGTGCCATATTGTTCACTGCACTTTCTTCGAAGGTTTAAGGCTCACAGATGACGAATGTTCAACAATGTGGCATAAAGGAAACTCAACTGCATAAATACTTAGGTGCCTCTATATTTAGGATATTTATGCCAGTAAATATCGTGTGGCTGTGATGGAGAAGGCTGCAGTAAGAAGAAATTCTTTTGGGCAAACTTGTGCCTGGAAAATGAAAACTCAAGGTGCAAGCCATTCACGCTGTAGGCTGATGGCAGCAAGAACAGTTGGCAGCCGACAGGTAATTTAATCAGCAGTAAGGCACATTGGCATTTACACTGTGGCATTGAAGGTTCCAGCCTTAGCGTTGGTGATCGTGTTAGTTCTAAAATAAACTCAACTGTTCACGTTGCGCACTCAAGCTTATCAGGACAATCTAAAGCACAGTAAAAGCTAGTTAATTCGAACTCGAAGGAGACTACAAAAATGATCGAATTAGCGGGTGGGTGTAACAATTAGCTGATATCATGCCACACTGCAAAGGCCAAACCCAAAGAAGCCACCTCTGGACTCGTTATCATGAATTAAGTGCTACTACACGTTTGTGGCAGGTGATCACATAAATTGAGTTATGAAGCTTAACAGCAAAAAGAATTATTTGATGAGTTAGTGATATGCCAGAAACAAGCAGCAACATGTAGTCATGTCAAAAGTGAGCCTTGATGTCAAAATATATGACACTCTTTATGATTCAAAACATGCTTATTTGCATGGCAAAGTTTACTGATTTGCATTTGCTTGCTTTTCTCCTGTTAAAACTCCATGAGCATCGTTTGCAGCCTGCCCATGAGCTACAACGCACCATCCGGATTCTCATATGCTGAGAAATGCTGCTGTTTCGTTGTTTTGCATCTCTAGTAAATTTGGCATGGTTTGGTTTTGGAACACGTCATCACTGTTGGCCGACTTTTGCGAGGAGCGATGAAAACCAGGGGCTAAGAGTTCGAATTAAACGTTATGGATACCGACACACTCAAATTATCGAGTTTTCAGTCATAGAAATACACAGGGCTGTGCTGGGACCAAGGCGTCAGTTCGATTTAACTATAAGTCTGAATTAATCGAGTTTGAATTAATTAGCTTTTACTGTAATCAGGAATGTTTGACACGCCAGCGTGGCGCGCAAGGCAGTGGTTACACATGTGACGTGTTGGTTACATGAAAATACAAGAAGCACGCGTGGTGTTGCCCACCTGTGAAAAAAAAATCGTCCTGATGCTTAAAGGGGCCCTGCTACACTTTTCCTAGTAGCCATGGAATGGATTCACTAAAGGAGCCTATAGGGAGCTTCCACGAACGGCGGCGACGCTATGCACTCTGGGTAGGCAGCCATTTTTTTGTCAGAGGCGGCCGGGGAGTGCAGTCGCGCAGTCGTGTTAGCGAGCATTGGTGCAGCTTGCAGGCGTGATCGAGTGCGAGCGTGACGTAAATTTAACTCCAAGGAGTGTCGTGTACAATGTCAGCGTCACCAAAAGACTACACCGCAATGCTGTGCCAAAAAGACCGCGAGCGGTACGAAGAGAAGACGAGACTCTGCAGACTGGACCCATTCACGCTTCGTGCGGGCTACTGTGCAGGCAACGTGTTCTTGTGGCCGTGTGTCGACAGCTCCGATATTAACGAAGTTCTCGTTCTCAGGACGAGTTTTATTATCCGGGAGTAGTTGAAGTCGAGAAAGGCCCTCGAGGGCCACAACTTTGTGACGAGTCGCTGGGTACGGGAGCCGTGGGTGAAGAAAGTCGCCGTCGACACTGTGATCATCGTTCACTTCTCCATCAAGACAGCGCTTCTTCATTGCCGACGACGTTAATTCCATTGTACCACTGGTCGTGCACAAAGCTTTTTGACGAGCAGAGGAAGCCAGCTGCTGGGGCCGTCTGTGCAGGAGTGCTCTTCTCGTGCACGTACGGCGTACGTGCACGAGAAGAACAACAGCGCAGCGAGATGCGAGCAGGCTTCGCCGTTCTCGGCCATGCATGTGCAGTGCGCGGCAAGGACCTCGCCATCACTCTTGCCCATGAACCAGACTTCGACAGGGTGCTTGTTAACGCTCTGGGAGAGGTTAACATGGACAGAAAGAAACATTAGCATCTACGGCAAAATCAAATTATTTAAGACGTATTACTTGAGTGACGACAATCAAGTGTCGGCGGCTTTCTTCACCCACGGCTCCCGCACCCAGCCACTCGTCGTAAATTGTGGCTCTCGAGGTCCTTTCTCGACTTCAACTACTCCCGGGTTATAAAGCTTGTCCTGAGAACGAGAACTTCGTGAATATCGGAGCTATCGATGAGCGGCCACAAGTCCACGTTGCTTGCACAGTAGCCCACCCGAAGCGTGACTGGGTCCAGTTCGCAAAGTCTCGTCTTCTCTTCGTACCGCTCATGGTCTTTTTTGGCACAGCGTTGCGGTGTAGCCTTCCGATGACGCTGACATCGTGCACGACACTCCTTGGAGTTAAATTTGTGTCACGCTCGCACTCGATCATGCCTGCAAGCTGCGCCAACGCTTGCAAACACGACTGCGCTACTGCACTCCCCAGCCGCCTCTGACGAAAAAATGGCTGCCTACCCCGAGTGCATAGCGTCGCCGCCGTCCGTGCAAGCTCCCTATTGCCTCATGAATTCACCGCAGCAAAAATATTTGGGATTCATCCAGTACGAGCGGAGTTACAAAGATTTGTAGCATGCTGCAATTGCATTCTCTCTTCTCTCGTCCCGAAGTACGATCGCGCGCACACGCGTAGACAAGTCGCAACCTCCCGCGGCGGCCCCAGTTACGACCGAGCACGCCATGATCATGGCTGTGACGAGCAATTTTTGAGCTTATAGCGTCATTTGTCGAGAGAAGAGAAAGCAATTTTTAGCTGACATTGAGAATTTATTATGAATTCCAGGCCGCATGCTGCGCTATAATATTTGGCTCGCGCGTTTTCAGGAGCCTCGACTACCGATCGGCAGCATTTTCTGACCATGCTCAAAAAGGGTTGCAGGGCCCCCCTTAAAGCGGAACACGAAGCGAAAAAATATATGCATACGCAAGGGAAGGACAATAATAAAGAAAGCAAGAAAAAAATGTGACATGGCGGTTAAAATAAATTTCCAAGGAAGTGCTGTCATCTGTTAAACGACAAAAGAACTAGCTTGGAAATGAGCAAGCCTTGTTCAAAATGCTCATGGTGAGATATATCTCAAGCGGATGAGCCACACGCGGTTTGGGCACAATTTGGCAAAGACGAGCTCAGCTCGTCCAAAATGGTTAAAGGGTCACTAAAGTGAAACAATGACTTGGTTTAGATTGACAAACTGCACTCTGAGAACTCTAATGCCATATGTTTCACTATCATAAGTTCATTATTAGCGGAGAAAATCAATGTTGAGGTTTTATTTTCAAACTTGGTGCCTATATCTGCGTGCGTGACGTCAGAAATTCCAAATGTATTTTTCGTATTTTCGCGACATTGGCTCGATGAAATTTTCTGAAACTTCGTATGCTAAGTCTATGGCACCCACAGATGACAATGCACCTCATTTTTGTCGATTCGAAGCTACATAGGACTCAGTAGACGCCTTCAAAATCTATGACGTCACGGTGTTTGGTGCGGGAATCTCAAGGTGGCATCTCCACTCGCATTTTCTTTTCGCATGTTTTCTCGCTTACCAAGCGTCGTGTCGCGGTAAGAGTGGTGTTTTCGGGATTGTGAAATTGTACTTATCTAATACGCGAAAAATCGTTTTGCCCTTTAGTGTCCCTTTAAGGGGTTAAGGCACACAACACGAACTTCAGGTCATGCTTAGGCACCACTGTGAGTTTGTCTGGCATGACCTCGTAGTTCAGAGTGCCGAGATGTTGAAGCACCCTGTAGGCCCCGAACTATCGCTGAAGAAGTTTCTTATTGAGTCCACATCGGCGTATCAGCGTTTACACCCAAACACGATTGCTGGGCTGGTATTCAACATGGCGCCATCAAACATAACGACTGTCAGTTGTTTGCTGGCACTTGATGCACGGAAGGGTGAGTTGACAAGGGTACCAATATGGGCTTGTTGGTTCATCGTAAACTGGCTTGTAGCATAGCGCAGAAACACACAGGGACAAAGAATAAGACTGGACGAACACAAGCGCTAACTTTCAACAACGAAAATTTTATTTCCAGGATCGGTCATATATACACACAAATCACGTGACATGATGACAACTTTTCGTTTTACAAAACATACACTGAAAAGGCCTTCAATCTTATCCGCCAAACCGGCGCACAACAGTTGACACTTGCAAGAAAAAACGCTTCAAGAAAAAAAAACTTCAGGGCATGTGTAAATACTCAATTTCTTTGGTGGATAATGACAGTGACGGCTTACTGATACAGTGGTCGCCAGCAGAAAGGATGCGATCTGTTTCTATGATCAACCTTACAGATTCGGATTTACTTCTAGCAAGAATGACAGTGGCTTCTAGTAGTGGATGGCATGCACACGTTTTGCAGTGAAATGCTAAAAAAACGTCACCTGACACACTTTTCACTTTGTTTCTATGTTCCCTCAGCCGGTCGTTTATGCATCTTCCCGTCTGACCAATGTAACAGTTTCCGCACGAGAGGGGGATGCGATAAACAACGCCAACAGTGCATGCGACAAACTGATCCTTGTGTTTCTTATCACAGACCGACCTGGTAGTCACTATTGGGTTAGTATTTCTGCACAGGGTGTTCAACTTGTTTGGAGCTGAAAAGACAACCCTTACGTTTTCTCGGCCTCCTATCTTTTTCAAGCTGTGAGATAACTGGTGTATATACGGTATTACAGCGGTTCTTTTGTGCTCACGGCCGCTAACTTCCCCGTGTGTCGGCGGGGATCTGTTCGAGCGTTCCTGCTTCAGCAACTTTTCCGCTACTGACACCAACACATGCTTAGGATAACCGGCGTCCTCAAGACGTGTTACTTGCTGAAGGAAACTTGCCTTCATTTGGTGAGGGCATGATTTTATTAGGGCATTTTTAAGGCACAGGTTAGTTATGCCCCTCTTAACCAGCTTGGAATGAGCCGAATGATATTGGAGAAGAGGTTTGTTGGCTCTCGGGCTGTAGGACCAGCAAGTCAAGTTATCGGTGAACACAAAGTGAACGTCAAGAAATCGTAGATAATCATCGACTGGCACTTCAATCGTCACGTCAAGAGGTTTTAAACACTCGCGAACAATTGCGAAAGCCTCGTCACACTCCTTTTGAAAACATATGCTAGGGCAGTCAAGAACTATTAAAAAATCATCAACAAACCTAAAGGCTTTTCTAAAAACTGATAGCCCCGTGAGGCGTTCACACATGCCCCTGTCTAATTTCGCTAAAAACAAGTTACTAAGAACTGGAGCCAGGCACGAACCGATACAAATCCCATTCTTCTGTAGATAAGGTCTGCTGTTCCACTGAATAAACGTTGATGATAGGTAAAAACACAGCAATTCTAAAAAACCCCCTGTAGAAACACCTGTTTCATGTGAAAACCTGACGGCCCCATAACTGTCAATACATTCTTGGACACATTGGAGAAGGTCGCTGTGAGGAATAGAATAATATAAATCTTTAATATCTGCTGAGAAGGCTCTTAGGCCCCTTTCAGCGTTACTTTTAAAAAAACTCTAGAACTTCATCTGAACTTTTAACGAGAAAGGGGTCACATATGTCAAGTACATTTAATTTTGACAGCAAATACCGCGCAACTTCCTTCTGCCACGTACCTCTCTCAGAAATTATGACACGGAAAGGGACATGGACCTTGTGTGTTTTAGCGCTGAAAAATACCTCCAGTTGCTTTTTATCAGACTTCAGCACTTCTTTTCCCAGTTTTTGAAGATTCAGCTTCTTACACAATTGAACCGCTTTTGCTGCTACTTTCGTAGGCACTATGTCTTTACGCTCGTTGAATACAGCCGATATCGCTTCACCGGCTTTTTCAGAGAAACATTTGTTCGTGAAAACGGCGAAGCCACCCTCTTTATCTACAGGTATGACACACACAGAATTGTTCTTCAGATATGATTCTACGCGCTTTACAGGCAATTTTGAGGATTGCTGCGTGCAACGTACCAGAGCATCGAGGCCTTCGGAGTTCATCCTCGCGGCATCTTGCTCGGGGACTTTCTTAGATACTTCACGGACGATGGACAGAAGCTCCGGTTTGCTCCTCTTGGTAGCCTGGGCAAACTTAGGACCGAGGCCAAGCACATCACAAACACTGCCGGGAAGTTCAAAACCTTCGGGGACGTGGACGTCACACACTACTTTCCGACGGTCCTTGTTCACTTGAACTCGGAGCTGCCTCAGCTGAGTTTGCCAAAGCAGTTCAGTCATCCGGTCAGCTAAGCACAGGTGTTTCCGCAGAAGATTCCTAGCGACACATGCCTCATACTGACTAAACAACTGCACACTCAGGCAGTCTCTCAGCAGGCGCACCTGTCGAAGTCGCTCAGCTCGCAGAATTTTCAAAATCCTTTTTCCATGGCCAAAGGATGGCGTAAAGCCACCAAGCAGGGCCGTGACCTCCAACGGAAAATGCTTCTTTCGTAAGCAAAAGCCTAGCGCTCTCGCGTAGCTAGTCGTCGTTGCGATCAGTGCGACAACACGACTGGGATCCTGAGGACCACATAGAAAAGAGCCCGTTGTACTAGAAATGAAGTCGACAAGGGTACCAATATGGGCTTGTTGGTTCATCGTAAACTGGCTAGTAGCATAGCGCAGAAACACACAGGGACAAAGAATAAGACTGGACGAACACAAGCGCTAACTTTCAACAACGAAAATTTTATTTCCAGGATCGGTCATATATACACACAAATCACGTGACATGATGACAACTTTTCGTTTTACAAAACATACACTGAAAAGGCCTTCAATCTTATCCGCCAAACCGGCGCACAACAGTTGACACTTGCAAGAAAAAACGCTTCAAGAAAAAAAACTTCAGGGCATGTGTAAATACTCAATTTCTTTGGTGATCCACCAAATCCGAATCTGTAAGGTTGATCATAGAAACAGATCGCATCCTTTCTGCTGGCGACCACTGTATCAGTAAGCCGTCACTGTCATTATCCACCAAAGAAATTGAGTATTTACACATGCCCTGAAGTTTTTTTTCTTGAAGCGTTTTTTCTTGCAAGTGTCAACTGTTGTGCGCCGGTTTGGCGGATAAGATTGAAGGCCTTTTCAGTGTATGTTTTGTAAAACGAAAAGTTGTCATTATGTCACGTGATTTGTGTGTATATATGACCGATCCTGGAAATAAAATTTTCGTTGTTGAAAGTTAGCGCTTGTGTTCGTCCAGTCTTATTCTTTGTCCCTGTGTGTTTCTGCGCTATGCTACAAGCCAGTTTACGAAGGGTGAGTTGTCTGGTTTCTTTGGCATGCTGAAGGTAGGCGGTGACATCAAGGTTTTCTTCGTCAGTGACACTGGGTGCCATGGCGTCGAGCATTGTGGCAGGACTTCTGCAAACCAGCTTGAAAGATGTCATCTGTGTGGCTCCTTGTATTGCCGTGTTGTAGGTGAAAGTTACACACAGAAAGATAGCGCCCAGATTCTTCTGTTCCTGGTCAGCGAACTATGCCAACATATCGGTGATGGTTTTATTGAGACGCTCGGAGAGGCCATTCGTCTGCAGGTGGCAAGCAGTTGTCCTTCAGTGAGCTGTGTGGCTGTATTTCAAAATCGCTTGCTTTAGGCCTGCCGTATCTGTCGTATCTGTCGGCGATTAGAACTTCTGGGGTGCCACGACGCAGTAGGGTGTTTTCAACGAAGAACTTTGCTACGCCGGGGGCAGTACCTTTGAGCAGGGCCCTGGCTTCGGGGTAGCGGGCGAGGTAGTCCATGGCTACGACAATCCACTTGTTACCAGACATCGACATTCGAAATGGCCCGAGCAAGTCCATTCCGATCTGCTGGAAGGGTTGACAAGGTGGATTGGTTGGATGAAGGAACCGCGCCGACCTTGTCTTGCGTTGCAGACAAACTTGGCATGTCCACACATAATGAACAATGTTGGCGCTAAACGTGGCCAGTAGTAATTTTTGTGTGTACTCACGAGCGTGTGGGAAAAACCAAGGTGGCCAGCCGTCGGGTCGTCAAGTAGAGCCTGCAAAACTTTTCGATGCAGTGCCGAAGTTACTACAACAAGGTGGTTGGCTCGGTCTAGCAAGAAGTTCTTTTTTTTTTTTTTTTGAGGATGTCATTTTGCAAGCAAAGTGAGACCAATCCTCACCTGAATACCTTAGGGACAATGCATTCTTGCCCTCCAAGTACCCAACCCCGCCTCTCAATTCTGAATCCGCCCATTGCTGCTCTGCTAAGTCGTCTGTGCTCAGAGCTCCCAAGAAGGTGTCGTCATCCTGATCACGTTGCAGCGGCAAGTTGATGGGGGAGCGCGACAAGCAGTCGGCATCTGTGTGTTTTCGTCCCGACTTTTACACCACGGTGCTGTCAAATTATCGAAGTCTGAAACCCAGCATGCAAGGCAGACGGAAGGGTCCTTTAGGTTTGCCAGCTAACAAAAGGTGTGATGATCACTCTCCACTTTGAAAGGTCTGCCTTACGAGTGAGGGTGAAACTTTGACATGGCCCAAATCATGGCAAGGCATTCCTTTTTCCTCGCTGAATAGCTGACTTCAGCTTTTGTTAGTGACCGAATGGCCGAGGCAATGACTCTTTTCAGACTCTCCCTCTCTGTACAAGCACAGCGCACGAATCCTGCACTGCATGCACCAGGGTGAATTTCGGTTTCGACATCTTCGCCAAAGTGGGCCAGGATGGGTGGCGACTATAAGCGTCATTACAGTTCTTGGAAAGCTTTGAGCTGCGGCGTTTCCCATTTGAAAGCAACGTCCGACTTCGTGAGATAGTCGGTGGCTCCGCGATGGTGGAAAAATCCTTGACAAACTGCCTGTAATATACGCAAAGATCAAGAAATCTGCACGCTGCCTTCTTGTCAGCAGGCTACGGGAAGTTGTTGATGTCAGCCGTCTACTGAGGATCAGGATTAACACCACATTTACTGATGGCGTGGCCGTGGAACTGGAGTTTTTCATACGTGAAGCGGCACTTTTCAGGCTTGAGGGTGAGACTCGATGACTGGATTGCTTGAAATACTGCTTCAAGTTGTCGAAGGTGTTCATAAAAGGTTGCGGCAAAGACGACAAATAGTAAGCGCAAGTTCAATTTGAAGCGGGATCGCTTCAATCCGAACTTGCGCTTACTATTTGCCCGCTGCCCTGACAGCAATAAATGGTGAAATTAGCCATCACTTCGTGTACTCTCGCATCCAGGACTAAGCAACACATGTTTTTGCATTATTAGCGAGATCAACTGTTATTCAGCCATGCTTACTGAGTCAAAAGCATAAAAAATTTAGGAGCAGCTCATGGAAACAATGTAAAAAAAGTCTAACACACTGTCGTCAAAGCATCGGGAAACAAATACAAATCAAATACAAACGTCAGTACACAATGCACAACGGCAACTTGATAAGTTCAAACCGGAAGGCACCTTCTTTGGGTGGGGGAGCCCCTTTTTTTTGGCGCTGCCATTTACTTGCCTTTATCTGCCCGACGCCTGCATGCAGATGCCACAGAGATGCCTAACAGGTGGCTGATCAGCCAAGTAACAGTTTGTGCATTCGTCACCAGTCGGCTTTGGAAGAACTGGTCTCCCGCTCCTCCATGTGGAAAGCATCTGAAATAGGCCAAACTCAATGCTTTGAAAGTAGAAATTTTTCACACCAAGTACAAAGACTGAAATGTATGGCCAACGGCACAGTTGGACGGAAAGAAATAGCAAAGAAAAAATAAAAGAGCCTTTTTGACATGCTAAACACCTGTATATTTGCCGCTACATGCATGCACACACACACGCACGCACGCACACACAGTTGAACCTCTTTATAAAAGACATGAGCCGGGAAGCAATTCTAGTCTTTTATAAGAGGTGTCTATAAGCAGTGTACCACATTTCATTTTCATGTCAACCCTATTTCAATGTAGGCATACTGGTGCCTCTTATACTGGACTGTCCATTACATCAGTGTCTCTTATTAAAGGGTGACTGTGAGCATAAGCGTGCGCAGGGTTCCCCTTCAGGGGGGGGCGAAGGTTTGTCGCAGCGCCCCCCCCTCCCTATTATGTCAATGTATGGGGCTGACTTTGCGCCCCCCCCCCCCACAATATATAGGGCTGACTTTGCGCCCCCCCCTTTTCACCCCCCTGCTCCCCCCCCGTGCGCACGCCTATGACTGTGATGATGTACGGTGTTTAATGGCGCAAGGGCCATTTGATGGCCAAAGAGCGCCAGGCAATGTGACAGGAGATGTGGACAATGATTATGGTAAGTGGCTGTATAAGGGCCTTAAAATTCCTCGCACTAAGGCGGGTAAAACACATAAGTATTAAAATTATGCAAGTGACGTGAAGCGTGTATATTGAGAATGAATGGCGAGTGGTCATGATAATAATACTATGATGGAGATATATGGCTTCAGCACCAGTGCCTCGTCAACGCCCTTGAGTCCAAGGGCCAGGAGGCACGTGCTTTGTTTGAGTATGCGTATATATATATGTATACACACGCTGACTTTTATATACATGCTGTGTAAACAATTTAGCTCAAACTCACTCTGCCTGAAAAGGTAAATTAGTCTGGACGACGAGAAACGAGTTCAAAACCATGCAAAAACTGAAAACCACAAAATAATCTATAATTTCTGCCGCCATTTTTGTATGTTCGAAAGCTCTAAGTTTTGCGCTTTCTATTACCAGGCTTCGCACATACTATGGCTGCATTAAAGGGCAGGAAAGAAGAAAAAAGAACAGGTCTGCTGAATTACATGGTGTTTGCAGACTTTTGAGTGCTGATTCTGCAGGAACATGTTCACCAACACTTTGGTGGCAACCGATGCCACTGGTTGAGAGCTAGGCCTGCTCTGAAAACTTTGTTGCTGATCCACTGTCTCATTGTCGGATAAATTTGTTACCATAAACAGCGGCGAATCTACACTCATTCTAAAAAGTTATAAACTAGGATTGTGAAGCAGCATAAAAAGAGCTAAGCATAACGTTTATTTGACCATGTGCAGTGATAAAGAGGAGGTACCTGTTGCTACGCTCAAATGAGCTGGCAGATAGTGCTCAGACGAAAAAGTTCAGTGCATTCTGCAAATGTGCACCACATCAGCAATTTAGCAATGGAAATGCAAAAGTGATGCACATACGACACAAAATCGAGTAAAATCTTCACTCGATTTCGCTCCTTCCAAAGGAGATAACATTTCTGTCAGATTGAGCGTTTTTATTGCCTCTGCGCAGGCTGATCATCGTATTTTTGTTGTTTTGCTTTTCTGTTTTCTTGACATTGTGGCGGAGTATATATATGCGAACTGGTAGAATAAAGCACATTTGGTTGTTAGTCAGCACCGTGGTTTGTGTCCTTTCTTCGTCCTGTCTTGTAGCGCTATTTTCTACTGAAGGCATTTGTTAGTTCATGCTTATCCTGTGAATGCTCTTTTCGTGCGTCCTTTCTGCTTGAAGAGTGCACTGCAAGTTTAGAGCTGCCTACCGTTCTTCACATGACATTGCAATTTATTGCTATCGCATTAATTCTGAAAATACTTCCCTAAAATCGCTTCTACACAGTTACCTTCTAGCTCAATTTTTTGCAATGGAATCACTTGTGGTCAAATTTTGGGCTGTGACATTTCACTTACAATGACTGCTTTGTAATATAAGCAGTTTAATTATTTTTCCTTGTGTTTCACTATTGACAACCACACTGCAAAGGGAAACAATGTTTGGCTGGTTGGTGTTGCATTGTCTAAAAATGACAGCACATACGACACAGACGAAGAGGGAAAGACAACATGAGTGCCGGCTAACAATGTTTTCATTCATGGCACCAAAGCAATATGTAGAAACAAACAAGAAAAACCTGCCTGCCTTCCATGCACGAGACTAGAAAGTCAAATCTAAACAAATATAATGAACGTGTCGTCGAAGTCGTGATTAAAACCTTTCTAATCTCAAGACACGTCTAAGAAGCACCTTTTAGGCACTTGATTTCCTGTTTATTTGAAGATTAATGACACATGATGAACCCTTTTTTTTGAATAATGTATGTATGCTTCCTCTGTGATGCACGCTTTTTTGATGATGTCTGCCCAAGACCCTACATGCCTACAGTGTGTGAAATTCTGGTGAGCACCAGCAGGCTGCATAATGACGAGCCAAATTGCTTCCCTGTTTCTGGCAAAGATTGCTCTCGAGTTCTCTGGAGTTGCATGTGGAAGCATCGACCGTTCTTGCCAAAGTATGTTTTTCTACAGGACAATGAAACCTCATACACAACATCCTCAGTACACTTCGTAATCATATGCGTGTGTTTCGAGCTGCAGACGGCCTTTGTGGGCCCTTCGCTATTCCGAAGTTCGGGGTTTTAGTCAAACTTGTTAGGTACCCAAAAGCGATGGGAAATCTGATGCCCATTGCAACCTTCTTCATCCCGTGTGATACACCATCTACATAGGGGATGCGACTTATCGTGGTCCAGTCACATGAATCCTGTCTGGCTTGTAGTGCATTCTGGTATGGAGTTCAACAGCACCTCTGCAAGTTCTCTTAGAAGCTTGGTGGGGAAGCCAGCATCAGTAAATCTTTTTATTTCAGTCTTGTAACTCGACTCAACCATGTGATGACACAACTTTGATCGGGTATTCTCCAGGGAAGCGGATCTTATTTTTCGCTTGACGAGTTTTGAGGGGCTGGAACTGCCGGGAAGTAGGCCTTTTTTTTTTTAAACCGTGGAGCATACTGCTAACAGTGGTAGTTGAGAAATGTTAGGCTGTTGTCAAGAAAATGTAGCAGGATTTTCTTGACACAAGCCTAACCTTTCTCAATGACCGCATCCTTTCTTCGTCATGATCCCCATGTCTTCGTCGGCAGAATAAGAGCCGGAAAAAGCGTCGTACAGGCTGCCTGTGTGTTGAGCCACGCACCTGCTTCACTTTTCTTCAGGCTGCGATCTGTTCCCCACGAGCCACCGTTATCCTCCTTTCGGACAGTGATGCTGCTACAGAACCTTAGCTCGCCATTCTTTGAAACACGGGTGTTGGACAACTTTACACTCACAAGCAAGATTCCGAAGACTGGCAAGCTAAGCATAATTTGCTCTCGAGTTCTCTCGAAGACAAGGTAAGACTGCTTGACACCAGCCTAGCCTTCCTCAACGACCGCGACTGTCAGCAGTATGCTCAAAGCACAGAAAAAGGTCTACTTCCTTTCAGTTCCTCCCACAGAACACTCATCATGTGCGAAATAGGATCTGCTGGCCTGAAGAACACCCTCTTAAAGTTGTGTCATCACACAGCTGAATCGAGTTTCAACACTCAAATAAGAAAACTGACTGGTGCGGGCTTCCCCACTGTGCTATTAGAAGACCTATTGGAGGTAGAACCACTGGAAAAATTTCAGAGTACCGCAAAGGTAGCCTGCACGCGGGCAACATTGAGCGGTGGCGGCTATTTCTCTTCCAGGCTGTCCAGCGCATTAGAAGCGTGCATGGAGATGAGACTGATCTTTCCGCCTCTATGCCGTGTTACGCTCGCCTCAACTGGTATATATGGGTGTGTTTTTTTTAAGAGGATATTAAAAGCGATATCGAGTCATCGATGGTTATGAATGAACTGCGTGGTGAGCGGCATGGTTGTCAATGTATGTGCGGCGAATGCCACCATGCGCTCGCGAACTCTCTTCATGGCTCCCTCAGTCTCGTTTCATGTCACAGGTGTGTTCGCTAAGTAAGGAGGTGTGTGTGCTCAGTGACATCATTTACGACACCATTAACTTGGACGCTAGGTGAGTCACGCATGTTTGTGCTCACTTAGAAGTCTGCTGAATATGCAGTCGCTGTTCAGGTTCACTTCACAGTGTGATGCCGTGTTGCTCTCGGCATCGTTGGCGCGGTAAGCGGCGTGATTGTGAATATAATGTGCGGCGAATGTCGCCATGTGCTCGCAAACTCTCTTCATGGCTCCCTACAAAAAAAAAAGGTTCTTCATGGAAGAACACAGCTCCGATACCACTAAGGAAAAGGGAAATCACATACCTAGAAGGTGCTTTTTAGGTGTGTCTCGAGATTACAAAGGTTTTAATCTTGACTAAAAAGATGCTTTCATCATCTTTGTTTACATTTTATTCCGTGGTCTTGTGCCTGTGGGGCAGGCCGTTTTTGTTTGCATATGTTGCTTTGGTACAATAAAGAAAACCATTGTTAGTCAGCGATTGTGTTGTGCGCTCTTGGTCCATGCCGCATGTGCTATCATTCACTTCAGACCAAACAACTATACTCACCCTCACAAGTTGCTTGCAGCAGGGTGGGAGCTGTGACGTATAAGCGAGCCACATACTTACTAAGCAAAACGTAGTTCTATATGAAATCACCTTATAATCTGCAAGGCTGAGACATTTGCATTTGTTATGTCAGAGCGAAATATGTCAGAGCGAAATATGACACATTATTCCCGCTTTGCACGTACATCCTAGGACTAATTATTGTATTGGTAACTGCCTGTTTATTGTGGTTAAGAAGCAACATGCAGACTTGACTGCCTGCTTCGATCTGTACTCATGCTTGCTACTTGCCCACTATCTAGACATTAAATAATAAATGATGAAATGAGCAATCACTTTGTGTCATCCAATGCTGAAAGCCAAAGCATCAGATATGTTTTGTCTTTATTATTGCGATCAGTTGCTTGTTCAGTCACGCCTGCTAGGAAATTGCGAGTTCATCTTTGAAACAGGGCAACACATTCCAGAATACATTGCTGTTGAAGTGCCAGGGCACAAATATAAACCGAAACACAAGCTTAGTGGGCAACACAGTACACAATGATGGGTCGATAAATTTGAGGCAGAAGGCACCAGCTTCAAGAAGCATTGCCATGTTTTCTTTCATTCCTGAGCTGCCATTTGCTTCCTTTACTCACCAAGCATGTGCATGCAAACTAAATAGAGATGCCAAGCAGCCGTCACGGCACGAATGAGCCCATCTCATTTAACTAGCTCAAGCTAAGGTACCTAGATAAAACAAGTTTCCAAGGTAGCGACACTCATTGTTCTCTGCACCGTCCTCCTCACTCTCTCGCTTACTCCTCCTTTTCTCCGTCATGCGCGTCTCTCATTGGTGCATGCCTCGCACGTGATGTTGCAAATGGCTAGTGGTGATATTTATTACTATGTAAAAGGTTCAAAACGAATACGCATGCACATATGGTCCCGGTCGGATTCTTGCCGTGACAAAAGACAAAATCGTAGCCAAGACATCAGCTGTAGAGAAGGAGTGTTCTAGTTGGCGCCAAGTCGGTCAAGATTGCTTCGCGGTGCATGTTTGGTGCAAGATCCCAGTTTTTGAACAATACTGGGCTGCTGTTCTGTCTGCTGCAGTAAAATAACAGAAGACGGTTTCCCTCTCTTCAAAAATCTCGTGGTATCCGAAATGGTGCATGCCGTGAAGTGTAGGTACCGAAATTTCACGCGAAGGCTTTTTTGCAACGCCGTTGACGTGCGTCGACGCTGCTCTGCGATGTCAGTTTTTGCTGAAACGCCAGGAGCGCGTCTAGTATGCGTCTAGTGCGTGCCCGTTGTTACAAATATTTGTGCGTATGCAAGCACAATTGAATATAGCTGTTGTGTTTAATGAATCCATTTTCAGGAACATTTCACACCAGACCAGTTCGAGCCACTTTTTCTAGAACGCGGCATAAAGAAGCTAAAACGCGATGCTTCGGGACATCTCACTGGTAGAACTCTCACTTTTGGTGAAGTTGCGTCACCCGTGTTGCAATGTCGCAGTCTCTTCCTTAGTGACCCAGATAATATGTCATGCACCACAATTACCTGGCATCATGACTGCGAAAATGGATGTATTTTCCCGGAAAACTGTCATCAAAGTGCTGCTAATCACGCGTTCGTTCCAGCATGGCCGGGGTTTTCCCTCATATGCATGAGCAAAACACTGCATTCAGAGAACTGGTCGAACAGTACTACGTAGGATTCGAGGCGCCATGGCTAGCGGTGCCAAATATAAAACTTGCCCGACGTTGCCACTTGGTAAACTCACGGCATACTTCTTTTTATGCTGCACTTTTTTCCTCAACTAAATAACCGCTTATTCTTTACCTCATTTCCTTCTATTAAACTATGATCGCTTCTATTCGTCGCAATAACTCAACAGAAACATTCCCTTTTTTATGCGCGTTTTGAAACTTCTAGGGGGTGCTCCAGGCAAATAATCGAGGAGGAAAAGGGAGGGTGTCGCTACCTTGGAAACTTGTTTTATCTAGGGACCTTAGCTCAAGCCAGAGTCTATTCCACCTTATCACCAATTCGATGCTAGGTAAGCTGGAATGAGCCAATTTAAAAGTTTTATCCCACACGAACGTGAGCACGATGCTGACAAACAGTAAACGGCGCTGCACTGTTCAACAACGATGAAACACAAGTGCCGCCTGAGTCCTGCCCGCTACAATGCACATAACAATCTCGCAGTCGTCACAAATTTACTCCCGTAAGGCCGCGTCAAGGCGCAGTGGTTCTGCGTATTAGAGAGTTTTAAAATAGCGTATGCAAAAGCTTTGCGCTAGCGTTGCGCATGCATCGTACGCCAACCTGTTGCGGGCTCCAGTTTGGTGACATCCACAACGCCCGCAAGCTTTGCGTACGGTATTCTAAAACTCTCGATTATGTTCGTCACTCGCAAAGGTGCGTAAGGCTGCGTCTCTACGACACATCGTCCGAGTGCGGTAACACAGCCTTGCGCTAAGTTGCACACAGTGAACAATCTCATGAGCCACTTACCCTTAATATCTCAAACTGTCAGCCATGGAGGTCGGCCACCACATGCGGAGGCTAATTCCGTTGATTCCTCGAACGACTCGAACTTGACCGGCGCTCCAAGAACCGCGGAAATCGCGCACAATCTTTAAGCACCGCACTAACGAAGCACGGGGATTTCTCACTCGAAACTATAACCACACACCACCTATCTATAACTTTTTCCGTTGATGTTCCTGTGGACGCAAGTCGCTGCGCTGAACAAAAAGAAATAACATTTGGCTTTGGCTGTGGATGGCTGTGGCTTACGTTGTTTTCTTGAAAAAAAAAAAGTCTTTAAAATTAAGCACAACATGCACGTTATTTAACAAAATAAAAAAAAAGATATATCAAGGTTTATTTATCTTGAAGAATAATTTATACGGCTCAATCCAAGTTATCTTGTAGCGAATTTTTGATGATTTTTTTATTTATTTTTTTGTTCTAGCAGACGACAGGTTTCTGCCAGCACGGACGCAGTAGTGCGGCTTGACGTTTCTCTGTGTGATGTTTTACTTCGAAGCAAAGCTCTACATTAGTTCTATCGTATGCACGTTATCAATGAATCACGGGACGAGTACAAAGTAGTAACGCTTTTACACGAGACAGGCATTTCGTTGCATCGAAGCAAAAGGAAGCAAACTTTCGTGATCAGCTGGTTTGGCCGCTGCGTAACGACACTGGCCTGTATGTGTGATGGAATTCTTAGTTAGGCAATTGGCCGATGTCCCATGCTGAATTAGCGATCGAGCAAGATAGCGACTAGTGCGTCTCAAATTAGAGTGGAACACAGACGGCGCACGTAGCACTCTGATTTCGCGCGACGACCGACTAAATCGCAAAAGAGCCTTGAGGAACAAGCTTCAGCTGCTCAAGCTGGTGCCTGAGCTACTCTGGATTTATTTTCAACTGCAACAGCTTCACCAAAAGCGAGTAGCTGCAGTGATGAAGCTTCGTGGTTTCACGACAACCGACTGTGAAAAAAGACGAGAAAAGCGGGCATCGCCAGGCGAGATACGATCGCCAAATTTGTGCTCACAATAATGAATACAATCGCATGTCGTGCTCGAAAACGGCAAATGTGTTGAGTGAAGTTTTATTTATATTAAGGCTGCATTTGCCAATTGGTTTGTGGCATATAGCGCCACTCTTGTGACCTCGCCTGTCGTTGGTTGGAGCATCCACTAAATTTTTTTCACCTTTTTTTTTTTTTTTGTTGAAATAGTTATTACACTGCTGTCTCTAAGTTTTATCGGGCTACACACTCGATCGCACACGCAAAAAAGGAAAGGAAACGCATTGTGGTACTCAGCATGAAAATAGTTTACTTTAATTTTTTTTGTGCCACAATTCAGTTTAAGATATTACAAAAAAAAAATAATAATAAGGAATGCAGCAAGTGATCGAATTAAACCAGAAAACAAGGTGCACGATGTCAAGAGATAGAAATTGGCTAATCGGCAATATATCTGGAAAATGACTGCAGCTAAATATCTGGACGATTGAACTCCACAAAGGAAATCAAGGTTGTTAAATTGATAATTTAAATCAGGTCAGGAGACTAGCGATGCGACATAATAAAGGCATCAGTTTAGAGGAAAGCTGTGTCCTATGTAATGCAAAGGGTACCGAATTGAATGCAAGCAAAGAACTCAGAAAATGGAGCGTAAGAACCAAGGATGGGGAATTGTGTTGAGAGGTGTTCATACCACACTTTTACACGTTACAGAAAATAAGTAACCGATTACAATCACAATTACTTCCTTCAAATTGCAGCGGTCAATTACAGCCCCAGAAAACTAACTGAGCGATTAAAGAAATGTAATCAATTACTTTTGCATTACTTTTTAAAATTTTATTGCCATAACACAATAGCACAAGTTTGCTATTACTACAATGAACCACTGTGGTTAATTGTATGGGAGAGAGAAGGCTTGAGGCTTGCGTAAAGGCTCGAGGCCTATATTGTGGCTTCTGCGATATAGTGTTGCACGTTTTTCAATATTGTAGCTGGTTCTTCCATGCTCCTCATTCAGAGGTCAGCTGATTCACTAAACTCTTAACTCTCTCAATGCATGCATCAAATTGTGCATGTAAACAGCCTTTACTCTGTCACACTATTACACGTGTGTTTCCTTGTAGCCAATGATCTACATTCTAATAAATCATTTGTTGCTTCTCCAAACTCCTCATTTAGAAAGGGGCCCTTTTTGTCATGCAGCATGTAAATATTGTGAGCGCGACAAGTGAATGGCTCTTCATTCTCTTTACATATCATTATCACTTGTACATCTTCGTCATCTGTACATATCATCATCGGTGTGATCTAGCTCGAGCCCGGCTGAATAAAGCGGTTCCTCATCTCAAGCATCATATGTACATCTCAAGCATCATGCAAGAGCGCTATCAATTGCAATTTTTCAAAAGAACCTAGCTCTGTGAGAGTTTGTCAATCTTTGATGAATGCTGTTAGATATGCTTGCACACATCACTTGTTCTTTCATTCAATATTTAATTCCTTATTCTTTTTCTGCCCACTTTCTCCTCCAGCCACGTGGGGCAACATATCACTGCTGTCTGGTTGGTCCCTCGATATTTCTTTTGTCTTTTTTTTTCTCCCTCTTTCTCGCTGCGTACCTATGTAGTTTCAGAAGTATATTAACATGCTCAAAGACTCATGAACTTGAGAAAGGTAGAATGCCGTGGTAAATTTTGTTCACACTTCCATGTTTCAAATTTGGCTACCTGATGTCATGCATCAAGAGTGATAAATCAAATCGTGGCATTCACATTAGTGCTAGCGGTGTAAGCCACTGAATTTGTACAAGTTTGGGATCTTCAAGAGCAAGCTTCCAAATGATGACACAAGCACAAGTATGTTTGTCAATGTGGCTTTTTGGGCTAGTTGGTTATAGAGAGAGAGAATAAGGGTAGAAGAAAGGCAGGGAGGTTAACCTGGGCTGAGCCCGGTAGGCTACCCTGCACGGGGGAAGGGGGAGAGGGAAGAAAAGTTACAGAGGAGGAGAGAAAAGTCACTGAGCCGACGCGTGGCATAGAGCCAAACCACACAGATGAGGAACAGACCACAGGATAATCAGTTGAAAGTTAGCACTTGTCCGGTAATCCCTTCCTCATCTGTGCGAGTTAGCGCTATGCCACAGTTTGACCCAAATATGTTATTCGTCACTGGTGATTGGAACAGCATGCATCGTTCTTAAGCACACATGTACCACAATTTGTTAGGAAATGAGACACTTCAATCGACTACATAACCTGTAGATAGACGTATTTACAGTAGTGATATCAAAAGTGCAACACCAGTCATTCTTGGTGAAAGCGGTGGGCTTGCTCTTGTATGGACGTAAGTTCACAATTTCCCACTCTATGGCTGGAATACAGAAACACATGAGTGCAATAGTACACTTTTCGTGCGACTAAATGGAAAATATAGAAGCTCTTTAACAAAAACTGCAGACATCTCCTGAGACATACGTAGATATGACGCTGTGCACAAGCATGGCACAACATGCAGGAAATGTATATTTTATCAAGACCAGTGTCTTAGAAAAGTTAAGATGCCAACGTGTACAGAACACTCAGGTACAGTAGTTTATGACCCATGTACATATTGTCTACCTTATGGTGTGACCTCTGAAATGCATTTCATGTGGTCCTTGAGGAAGCACATTAGCGTAGCTAAAGCAAGTGACATTAACATGCCTCTGACCATATGCAATACATAGTACAGTGGCAATACTGCCTAATACTGTCAAAGGGAAAGTGCCTGTTTTAAGTGCATCTTTCCAAGTGAATCTTTCCAGTTTGCAAAGCTTACAGGAATCTGTCTCCTGTTATTGATGTCATTGGTGGTTTAATAGTAAGAATACCAGAATAGCTCGAAACCACATAGCTATGATTAAACGAAAAGAATATTTATGATCTTGTTACGGCAAAGGGAACTGCTCTTCAATGCCAGTGTTAAAAACGTGTGGCTACATATGTTTAACTGTTAATTTTGTGCTGTGTACTGAACGGCAGCTAAAAAACTTTGTTCACCTACCTCCAGGGCACGTAAATTACAGCCTACCTCATAAAGCTTCTGGTAAGCCAATCCTTGAAGGAAGAAAAATGTTTTTGTTGCTACAAAAGGTACATACTTTTGTTGCACCAAATAATACACACTTTTATTTTCTGTAATAGAGATCTCTTGCCTATAACAAATAGGAACACCTCCCACAGATACCATGCAACACAAGTAAAATCCCTCGTAACCTTACAGCCCACTCCAACCACATCCGCAGAGTTCTTGCTTCATTTATTTGCAGTTAAGATGAGTTAAGATGACCTACCTCAAAATACAAACACCTGTGTCACTGTTTCTTCGGCTTTTGTTGGCTCGTGGCTATTTCCTTTTTGTTTACATGCAAAGCACAGCATTGCTGTCTTGCAGTGCTACTTCACAGCTGTTTATACAGATGATTGGAGTAGTATTATTTGCAGGAAACTTCAATCCTAACTTCTTTTCTATGTGTTCAAAGAAACATAACTAAATTTAGCCCAAGTGGGTTTGCCTCCTTGATAATGCATACTGTGGGAGATGACAAAACGAATCGGTTAATGCGTGAGCATTCCCTGGCTACTTCCCAAGGATATTCTTCTGTCTGTGAGGTTGTGCTTTTCCCATAGGAATAGGGCTTGATAGTAAATACATGGGAAACACTTGGTGGTACATAGTGAGCAACAACTCGAACCAATGACTTACTAAATGTGCTAGGGCATGAACCCCCCATCCTTTTGAGCATATACCCGGTACAGAACCCTCGACCTACAATGTTTACAGAACTCAAACCCTGATCTTCCCACGTGTGTAAATACGGAACCCTCGATGAACTTTCAAACTAAATATATTGCAACCCAAACCCCAATCACTTCAGGAGCATAGGGTATTGAAACCCTGACCTTCTAAGTAAAACCTGTGGCTTATGGTAAATGTGTTAGACTTGAACACAAAACCTTCCAAGCATTTAGGGTGTCAAAACCTTGACCTGCAAGATATCGAGGAACAAGACAAACCTTCAAAGCATGTAGCGTATCGATCCCCACGAGCTCTCAATCCTTGACCTCTGAAGTATAAAGGAACGCCTGTAACTTAGCCCAAATTTTAATAATAAAATTGATTCTGATTCTGAACCTGAACACTGAACCTTCCAGTGTGTAGCGTATCAACCACCTGACCTCCGCATCATAGGAAGACTCGAGCCTCCGAACCTTACAAACATGTCTGTGTATTGAACCTTCAATAGTCTCAGCGTGTAGGCAATCATACCCTCGTCTTTTAAAGCACTCAGGCACTCTAACACCAAACTTTCCAGAGTGTGTAGTACCAAACGCTCGACCTGAGAACCTACCAAACGCTCGACCTCAGAACCTTTCAAGCCTCCAGGTCAGGGGTATCGAACCTGCCTCTGAAGCAAAACCCATAACATATTACACCAAATGTGTAAGAACTCGAACTGTCCACCTTCCGATTATGTAGTCTATCGAACCCTTGACAGCTCACTGTAACACCGAACATTTTAGGTGTGTAGTGTAGGGTATCAAAATGTTGACCCGAAATACAAGGAACATTTATGAACCCCAAAACTTCCAAATTTCAGAGGCTGTGAAACCCTAGCTGACACGTGCTTCATACATTCACAATTTCATGACAATCAGCAATATTTTCGCACAGATTGGGCATGGGACAAGAACAATCACATTAGATACTACGTATCATATCGTGCATCACAGTTGTAACTAAACCATTTTTTTCTGTGAATTGACCATTATACAGCTCTAATTAAGGCTTTGTAATGTAAGTTGTGTCTTGGCTTTGTACTGTTCTTGCCATGCATTAACTGCTATTTCACTACAGGTATTTATTTTCTTTACTGGTGTTTTTATTTCATTCATTGTAGTCCACCTGACACAGCTTGACGTAAGCATAGGTCGGCGAACTCACTTATGAGTCGACTCACTAGGTCTCTTTTTCAGACTCAGATCGAGCCATGAGTCTGAGTCTGAGTGAGTCCGTGCGAGTAATCTTATGGTGAATTTATGTCCGAGTGAGCCCGGCTGAAGAAAATTTTCGTGAGTGTGAGTCTGAGTGAGTCCTGCTCACAAAAATTTTGGTGAGTCAGAGTCCGTGTGATTTCTAAGCGCAAAATACATTTCATGAGTGAGTCTGAGTGAGCTCCATAAGCTTTGCCGACCTATGGACGTAAGTATACTCCGCCACACTAGCATAGGCATAAATGTTTTTCGGGGGGACAGGTGTATACCCTTTATGCATGCATGCATGTACGTTCATGCCTGCGTTTGTATATGCACGTGTAAATACATACATGCGAAACAGAAAATTTTCGGAGGCGGGTGGGGTGGGGTGTTGAACTATCCATCCCCCGTCCCAGGCTACGCCAGTGCTGAGATACATATTCTTGCACTTTGTTGTATTTGGCGACAACTAGGAATTGAAAAAATAACTGCTGGTTGCATGCATTCCATACAATATCTAGCCTACGCACGCTTGACATACCGATTGAGGGACAGTATAGGTCAGTTTGTGAACAAATAATTCCAAAAACAAATAACGCTATACGCACGCGCCGTATGCTATGCAGTGCATGATATGTCGATACTGTGCAAACTGAAAGCCGCATTACTACGGCGTCGCATTCACGAAAAAAAAATAATAATAATGATTCCAGGGATGCAATGCTTAACCCAGAACGCTAGCAAAGCATTCAATCTATAAATTGAACGGGTTTGTCTACGTGACAAAAGCTGCTCGTAGCATGATAGCGCGTATAAGCTATCACACGCCGCGGGCACTGGGCGATGCCGTAGGAACACCGATAAAGTATCATCACGCATAGATAAGAGCGTGTACGCTTGATGCGTGTGCGCTTTTAACACACCTTTGACTCGACTGTTCGATCCCAGCCGCGGCAGTTGCATTTCGCCTGCATACTGTGTGCGATTGCACGTTAAAGAACACCACATGATCGAAATTTTCGGAGCCCTCCACTACGGCGTCCCTTATAATCATATCGGGGTTTTGGGACGTTAAACCGGAGATATTATCGTTATTATTTTGCTCGACAGAAATTTAGCTGTACACGTACGCTACTATCCGCGTCGAGAGCTGCATTCATGTGATCTCGCCCGCCGCCGTTTCCGCAATGCCATTATTATTGACACGCTGAGTCAATTATTGGACAGCCTGTCATGTGCTCCACTATTTGGTATAAATAATATAGCTTGAAGGTCCTGTTCTGGTTACAATCAGCTGTTTCCCTGCAGAGGCCGCCTCACTTCGATCGATGTGTCTTTGAGCAACGCGCTGTGCTGAGCCGCTAAGCTATGCCAAAGGCTAACCTCTGTAGGTCCCTTCGGCGACCTTCATAGTGGTATCATTGTTGTAGCCCGTAAATCCTGACAGTATTTAACGCCGACGGTTGCAGCGGCACGCTCGGTCGGCTAGCGAAGGCACCATATGCAGAGCGGCGCGAGTGTTCACGACAGGCTTTTCGTCTGAAGCGACGTTTTCGAAGCGCCGCGGGCTTCGTGAACTTCAATGCGAAATAACCCCGATGACGACGTAGAAAATATAAGTATGTATATCTTTATATGTGGCGGTGTTTGCATGATGCAAATGAATTAAGAGCGCAGAGCCGATTGCCACACGGAGTTTTCCTTATCACGCGGTGGATAACCTAATCATTTCAGTCACGCATATGTTTGCGCGGATCACAATGGGAGCAAAATAATACCAATGATGGAAGCGTGAGAGATAGATAAATCATAGCACTGTTAAATGTATGCTCAAACAGGCGCGATATCCAGATGCCCGCAGGGGCCATCTTTGTGGCTGCCGGTTGACCGGGCTGTCTTGAAGGCAACTCGCCAACAGGCCATGCTTCCCGCAAGACACAAACTGTTCCAGCAAACGGTTCCCCGTAGCAACATTCGAACATCATGCAAAGACCTGCTGGTCACTGAACGTTGCCAGTACAAACTGCAGAACGTGGGTCAGAGACGTGCTGGTACTGGAAGGTTACCAGCAAACTGCATGCAAAGGCCTGCGGGTACCGGGACATTGCCGGTAAAAATTCTTTAACTCCAGCAAGACATCCTGCAGGTCCAGCAGACTGCCGGTAAGATATCCTGCAGGTCCAGCAGACCCCCTCTGCTGGGATTTTTTGATCGGGTGTGCCATGAGCGTGCCATGCAAGTCATGTTGCACATGACATGGCAT
>JALIZH010015406.1:0-36009 GCA_030522465.1 Rhipicephalus appendiculatus | reverse complement strand
GTAGTATGTTAGCTACTGTACATTTGTCATAAAATATTGACTTTCTTGATTTTTCTTTCTCGGTTGAATTCGACATAATTATATAACGAAGTCCCACTGGGCGGTGACGGAGTAAAGGTAAGCAGCTTGGCATAACTATTCCCGCATGCACAATTGTGTTAAGCGAATTCGACTGCTTGAAGTAAGTTTGAACGTGTTGGGAAGATGGTGTCAGGGTACCGCTGTCCCGCAAGCAACTGTTCTATTCACAGAAGCTTGGGATACGTTGTGTACGTTGGGAATAACACTCTGTTTACACTGCTGAAAGCTCTTCCTCATTTAAACATGCACTTGATTGTTATTCACGTGCGGCCTAAGATATAACATGTCGTGTCTTATCCACGCTTATATTGTAGGCTTCTATTATGCACTTATTCTTCATCTGTGCGTTGTTCCAATCATCGCTTGTCTATCCATCATCATCGTCTTCGGATGTGGGCTCTTCTTCATCACCGTCTCCGTGGCACTTGTTTGTTCCCGAGTTATGATGCTTTGGTGGACACCGGTTCGACATTTTCTGTGATTCACGCCTCAAGAAAGTCATGATGCTTAATAATAATTCCACGCTAGTCGCAGCCCAGGGGAACACCATTCGCCCTTCCGCTCTTTGTACTGCCCGTGTTTTTACCGATGACATCCTGCGTTAGGTCTAGTTTACTGTGCTAACTCGGTGCTCTCACCAACTAATTCTAGGGTGGGATGGTCTATCTTCTGCTGCAGCCGCAATTTGTTGTAGGCAACTTGTTCTACGTCTTAACGACACAGACTCCATGGTAGTTGACGAAATCTACAAGCCAGTTCGTATGTTCGCTACGGACGACATCGAACTACCATATTTACTAGAAAATAGGTCGGGCGCAAATATATATAGGTCGACCCTTGTATAATATGCCTCAAGAAAAAGATAAAACATGACAGTGAGCAAGGCCCGTTATGGATACGCACGTACAGAACCCATTGCGTGCCAGTTTTGTCCGAGCGAAACCATGGCCTTCGAGGTCCCGATTTTCTCAACGCCTTTCTACCGCAACAGAATACAGTGATCATGGTCTTTGAATGACGCCATTCTCATTACTACGGTTTTATCAGGCGACAAAAGCTATTTACTGAGTGCGCCGGCTTCTCCAGCTACGGTGGCTGAGTAGTAACTGTAGTCGTCAGCATTCACGGTCGTCTCCAAATGTTTTAAATGCGAATGCATTTCATAGTCGGGCTATGTCAGGCATCCGGCGTTGGCGTTGGCGTTGTCCGCGGAGGAGGAGGAGGAGGATAGGTTGAGGAGGTGTGCGCGCCGGCAGGTGTTAGATGTGAAGCATCTTATGGCGAAGCTTAATCCGGTGGTGGTGGTGTACGGCGTGACCGCCCTTACTGCGCATGCGCAAACCCTTTCAAAAAAAAAATAAAGATAAAAAAACCTCCTCTCTCCCTCTCTCTCTCCCCTAGGCATCCCTCCCCGCGGCAACCACACCCCTCACTGCGCATGCGCCTCCCCTCCTCTCTCCCCCTGCTACGCTCCCCCCTCTCTCCCTCTAGGCATCCCTGCCCGCGCCGTCCACACTCCCCACTGCGCATGCGCGTCCCACCTCTCTCTGCTCTCCTACGCTCCCCCCTCTCCCTCTCTCGCCTGGCGACGCCGACACAGGCAGCGTCTGCTAGCGAGTTTCTTGGTTGAAAAAACCGACTGCTCGCGCTGCACAACCGTTCACTGGCCACCCCGTATATATGGCAATGAATCTTGACCTCCAAGGTGGTGCCGGTGGGAAATTTCTCCTGTGCGTTGTTGAACAATAAAAATTCGCAGCGTGCGCGTTAACTAAAAGCGGTCTGCGGCGGAGCTCGGCGGAGCTATATATGAAAAAAAGAAATTAAAAAAATAAATAAAAAAAATTAAAAAAAAAGCAAGAAAAAGCAAAAAAAAAGGCGCTGCGCCGTGCTCCCGACCGGGCTGCAGAAATTAGGCGCCTTTTTCCTTCTTCAAACCACAACCACCATATATAAATGGAGTGAAGCGCGCGCGAAATGCATTCGCATTTCCTCACGATTTCCCTTCGGGGAGGTGGGGGCTTTTTTTTTATTAGAGGTGCTTATGTCATTCTCTATTATTTTGTGGCGCTTCAATTTACAGCGAATTTACATTTTCAACGTACCACTGTAGCTAGCGCGGATTGATAGCTAGTGGGCGCGACGGTGTAACTCAGCATTTTCGGTACTTCTGCTGGCTTTGATCACGAATACAGGTTGTGTAGCAGATTGACTAGCGTGCCCTATGACCATACTATCATCATCGTCTCGCTTACAAAAACGGACCTGCACTCTCGGTTCTTGACGCTCGATTAACACAATCACACTTAAAAATAGTCGATAAACAGCATTACATAATTGGTAAACCTGCTTCGCCTTCCCTCAACCTCGGAGCTACGTACTCGGACGGTGCCGTCCGTCACAGCTCGTGATGCCAACCAAACACCATGCCCACTATCACCAACGCTGTTTTGTCCTAGGTCGATCCGTCGACCAGATTTTCTAATATTCAGCTGCTTCGATGAATACGACGCAGAACATTGGCTCTTACACGAGTGTTTAGTTCCCTCGGTATGTGAGACGACGCTCAGAAGCACAGCCTCGCAAACTTGCGACACTGGCGACACCTAGCCAGTGTCGTTAGCGTGCGGCATCGTAACCATGAATATGACCGTCGCACGTTTTACACGATTTGCCCTTGTCTACGGTCGCCCCGAAGTGCAGAAGCATCCTGCCGAAGAACTCTTGCGCAGCCGTTCCTAGTAACCCGGTCAAAACTTCACCAGCCATACAGAAGACGTCGTGGACCTTTTGCAGCGTGCCGACCTATAGATTACCGAATCTCACAAGATCCGTGCTGCGCGAGAGGACTAGATAGCTCCGTCATGTCACGAACGTCATGTCGCGAACTTCACGATCCGTCATGTCATGAACGGTATCGTAGACGGCGCGTTGTAAGTGCTCCTTTGAGGTCGCCGAACATTGTCAGAGCTACGACGAACTTGGAAGCAACGCCTGCTGCCTCTACGTTTTTCCGTGAAGGGTGCCTCTGTTTCCAGTTCAGCCGGCGAAAGCAAGAAATGTATACGCGCTCAACTCACTGGCCAGCTATTCTGCTGACTGATGTACCAGACGCCACGCCGTCGTTGACCTCTATTCTCCGGCAGATACTCAAGCAACCCTTATCCGCAGCTATCTAGTCCTCTCGCGCAGCACCACTCACATTGCACTAAGCTACGCACAAGTTGTGGCACGGTCCGCTTCACCGACCTTCTAATGTGTTTAAGGAGAGGTTGGCGCCTTGGCATGGCTCCGGCTAGTACTCTTCCTTTACATAATAATTGCACCATGACTATTTGCTTGTTAGCTCGGTAGCATGTGGCAACTCTGCCCGCTGCGTTTTCCAAGGTTGGTTCTCGCCTCCAACTGACTCACATTCACCCAATGCACATAACGTCATTCCTCGTGACCGTGGTCGTCACTTGCCATCTTACGGCGCCGTTCATCTCCCCTACGTGTCGTCGCCCTGCCCCTTCTGGAGTAGGAAAACTATACTCTGTATCACACATCCAAGGAAGCACTCTTGGAGCTAGCGAGACTTATTGCCGTAGACGCGTTCGTACCAATGAATAGTTCGATGATTTTACAACCTGTAGATTTTGTTTCTTCTAGCCTGAGTAATAAGTGAAGATGCCCTGCTCCTTTGAAATAGCGATCGCCTTTATTAACGCAGACCTCAATAGGCTGTCCTGGATGACTTAGTTTCTCTTTATTTTTGCATCGTGGCCTCCGTGATCGATTGCAGTAGCGCAAAGCTGGATGTAATCGCGGAGGCCACGTGTACAATTGTGAAATTCAAGCGCGGATTTGCTCATTTGGCTGACCGAACTTCTTGCATAGCTTCCACAGCGATGTACACGATGTATAAAACGAAGTACAGTTCAAGAGGCGAGAATCGCGTTCCATTCAGCCGGCACAAGGCCTCGCTCTTCACCGGCAACATAATAAAAGTATCTCTGGAAGTACTCGTTGCTTATACATAAGTCTTCAAGGGCGCCGCCGTCTCAGTAATTAGAGAAGAACTTTGCAGCCAGCATAGAAAATTAATGACGTCGTTACCGGCGTTGTGAATCCAGAGAGTAAGTGCACGGTGAATTACCCCTGTTGCTGCGTGTACCGCTCGCACGAAGACATACGTATACAGATGCTGTCGTCTCATCCTGTTCATACGACATCAACATAAGGTGGAACTTTCCGATCATCAGCCATTTTTTGGCTGTTTTCAAGCCCAAGTTCAATTTTCTATGCTTCTCCATACCCCTTTACGTGAGCTTGGCAAATTCGGTGACCAACTTGTCATTACAGAAACTACCACCATCCCAATGGAGTCCTATGTGATCGCGATACTACAGCCCTGTTTTCACCATCGCTTATTTTTCTTTGTCGACGTTGTTCTCTTCCCTTCACTGTCCTTACTGCAAGCGGTTGCCTCACTCCTCTGCTAGTTTCCAACGTACATGCCTCGTCCCTCACCTTGCGTATCGGCGAGATTTTTGCACGACTCCAGCTTGCCGGCTCAGTAAGCACATCCGACGTGCCACTTGATAACACCACCTGTTGAAAATTCAATGCGTTGGCACGTAGCTCGCATTGCTTCATTCTAACACAAACTTATTTCATGACTCAGTGAATGCCCTTTCGATTCCTGCCCAGTGTACTGAGCGCCTCATCCTACTACAGAAATATCTACGTTCAATTGTTAACAAGAGTATCTTGTCCGCACATCGACGGTACAGCACGAAATCGACACTGGCACCCACGCTCCAATGTGCCAGACGCCTTCTCATGTATCACCCACAGAGCACCGTATTATCAAAGTCTAAAGTCGTTCAATCTTCTGATGTTACATGGATGCTACCTGTAGTCCTAGTAAAGAAAAAAGATGGCTCCACCTGACTTTGCGTTGACTACCGCCTTCTCAGTAACATAACTCGTAAAAACGTCTACCCTTTACCCAGGATGGACGATGCTCTCGATTGTTTGCAAGGCGTGGAATATTTTTCTTCACTCGATTTACGATCAGACTATACACAAGTTCTTGTGGCACCAGCCAATCTCCCAATGACAGCTTTCGTGACGCCAGATTCTTTGTACAAATTTAATGTTAAATGACTTCGGCTTATCATGCCGCTGCCACATTAGAACGAATGATCGTCAATCTGCTTAGTCAGTTAAAATGTGTAAGACATGCTTATGTTCCCTTGACGACGTCTTTTCTCCAGAATTTCCCGCGCAAAGGTGCCATCTTTAACCAGTCTTGCTGGGCATCGCAGACCTCGGTCTTCAGTTCAACTTCAAGAAATCTTGCTTTAAATCGAAGCCTCTCCTTATACTCGGACGCGTAATATCGAAGGATGGTATATTACAAGACGCTTCGAAAATTCGCGCTGTCTCCAACTTCCTTAAACTCACCGAACTCCAAAGCTTTATCGAGCTGTGCTCTCACTTTGTTCGTTTTATGCGGAATCTCGCTTCCGTCGTGGCTGCGTTAGCTCAGCTGTTCGAGTTAATACATGCGTTTCTACTAGGTCCACAACCTACGACGATGCATCTGCGACAATGGGCTCTTTGCTCATTTCGCGTTATATACTGCGCCTTTCTGAACCCAAGACTCAGACGGAACCCAAGACTCAAACGGCGAAAGGCTTGGTGCAGTTCTTGCGCAACGAAAAAGTGGCCATAGTGAATACGGTAGTAGCCTACGGAAGCCGATCATTAAAGGTTCCCGGAAACGTTTTTGGCAATTTTGTATCAACACAGTTAGCCGGTAATGCAAGTCCTAAGAATCATTTGCAGACCGAGTTAAGTATAATTTATTATGACTTTAAACATGCGATGCACTAAACATCGCAGCGTCACAGCCAAGCGAATTTTCAAGTCCCGAGTCCATTCCTCGTAGCATTTATGCACGATACGTAGTACCGCCGACAAATCTGGTTAAATACGTCCAGTCTACGTCACTAAATCCCCGGTGCATATCGGTCATGCATCATCTGCCTGTGTTTCAATGTGCTCCGTGTTGACGTAGCTGCGCGACAGTGTTTGTCGAACGTTTCTTTTCCCAGATATCACGAATTGCCCTAGCTTCGTTGTGTGCCGCAAACCTAGCAATTTGTGAATTGCAAAGCTGTGACATCCTGTAACCCTTGTGACGTTTCTCGCGAGTTGAGTCATTCAGCTCAGCACTGTATTGGGCCCTCGCTATCTAATCAACGCCAAGATCCAAGATCCATGCATCTGCAGCTACAAGTTCATCCCTAAAGAAAAAACATTTTTCTAGTTAAAGCTCATCGGTCATCGTTTCTACATACTTTTTGTTTGTCCACAGCCTTCTTGGCCCTTGCAGATTGTCGCTATGAATGAGATTGAAATAAGAGCGGCTGGTAGTGGTGCGGCACATGGCGGACCAGATATCAAGCACTCCACGCCCCTGTTCACCTGCACGATGGCGCGCTGTCGGTGTTTGTGGAGGCCACGGAGAGGGCAGCGCCGCTCAGCCCGTCGAGCGCTCTGCCGTGACCAGCTTCGGCTGGGAGTTCCACGAGTTTTGCTTGTGGAGGAAAGATATTGCTGAAAAGGAGGGTATACATATAGTTATTCCCAACACCGAATAAACGGGACACACATTAGACCACACAACACAGGCGCTGACTTCCAAGCGGGATAAATTGCTTGAACGCGGAATATATAGGCAGAAAAAGACGAGAAGACACGTGATCAACATGATAAAAACACGACCGGGGGGCAACAGGCTTTTGAAGGTGTTAATATTGCAGATATGCGATTTCCTTGTCAAGTAACTGGATGGACGGTGAAGTAATGCGAGATGGGCCCAGCTTGATAATAGTGAACGCTTCAGTGTTATCGCCGCGTGCGCTGGTCCGAATGCTTTCTGATGACGGTGGCTTGATTAAAATTCAGAATGCAGTTACATGATCTGCAATGTAGCGCCAAGTTGCTGCCTTGCTTTCGCTAGACATTGTTGGCGTGCTCCCTGAGGCGATCATTAAGGCAGCGTCCAGTTTGTCTTACGTAGGAGCGACCGCAGCTCAGAGGGATGCCTTAAAGGACTCCCCTTTACGAATGTAGTAACGGGCATCTGGTGCTGTTTCTCGCATACTTTTTCGAAGGTTTATCTCGGTTGACCTTCCTGCATTAGCCGTTGAGCTTTCCTGGGGCCCAGAAGACAACTGAAACTCTTATCCTGCCTGCCGCCTTTAGTCTGTGGAACACTCACTGCACATATGGAATGACAGCCAGCTTTGATTGGTTGATCTCAGTGGTTTTGCCGGGTCTTTCTCCTCTTCGCATCTCGGCTAGGATGTCCTCTACTAGCGCAACCAGGAGGCACCTCGGGAAACCTACGCGCACCAGCCGTGGACTTTGACCTTCAAAAGCCATTTCAATCTCGTGCATGAACGACCTTTGCAGTGCGTTGCGGAGGGCCGATTTGGCGATTCCCCTAATCCTTGAGTGGGCTGATGAGAATGGCAAAATGCTTTCGGCAGAGTGAGGTGCATAACTCCAGCATACATGTTCATTTTTGAACAAGAAAAGTAGGTCGAGAAACCGCAATGTGCCATCCTCCGGCAGCTCCTTGATGAGCGAGAGGCCATCCATTGTTTTGCCAAAAATCCCGTAGACAATCTGTAGTACTGCATCAAACCATTTTTTGTCCACGTAAATAAAGACTAGTCATGGACGAAGAGTCATCGACATTTCTGCCAGGTGGACGCCCTCACGCCCGAAGAAAAACGTTCCCGTGCTTACGCGTACGTGGTATAAAACAAGAACTGTTCGCAGGACTTGTCCGCAACCCACCCATGACGGTCGCCGAGCTCTTCACCGAGGCTGCAGCTATTTAGAAGACACTTGAGATGCGGGTGAAACAATATAACCTCCGTCCGCTCTCTGTAACCTACCACCAAGTGCACTCGCTGGCCATCGACGGCTTGTGCGAGATGGTCAGAGTGGTCGTGCCTACAGAGCTGCGCAAAATGTTCCGTGGATCGCAAACCCAGGGCCCGCTCTGCTGACAACGGCCCGCTCTGCTACCACTGCGGAAGCCGGTCACACCTACTGTCGCTGCCAGTACCGACAGATGGGACTGCGTGGTTTTGCTACCAACGCACCGCGTCGACAGCGGAGTAAATGACCGCGCGACATGGCTGACTACCTCACAGGAGCAAAGTGTACGCCCCGACGACATTCGCGTTTGCCTTCGCCAGGCTGCTACATCTTCCCGCAGCGCCCGCACTACAGCATGCCCTACCCGGGGTTATTCCGGCAGTCCATATCCGGGAAACTAAAAGCAGCAACCAGTCGAGCGAGGTGTGGTTACTGTTCGTCGCAATGCCTAAGATCATCCGCCTACGATGATTATACCACAGTGAAACCTTGAGGACGTGCCACAAGCCAAACGAAGCCCTGACGATGAAACTTCGCGCACTGAAGAAGACCTGACGATGCGACGTAGAAGCAGCGGAACAAACCGACGTAGCCTTGACCTGACGCTGCGATTCTATGGCATTCCCCGATTCTATGGCAACGACTCGTTTTACGCATCAGAAATACAAAACTGTGCCCGACTGCACCGGAAATTTTGAAAGGGCAGCAAAACGTATTCATTTATTTCCTTTGAATTTTTTTGACAGCAGGTATGTTACCCCCGCCGTTTGTCCGGTCGCGATGCAGAGAAGAAACCATGATCATGCCGGCGCGGCCACGTCAGGCAAAATTAAGAATAGCTGTGCCTATTTAAACCAATGTAACCATATACAAGCCTTATTAAGCCATGTTGAGCATTGTAAGACCTAATTAAATACGCATAACTAGGCAAATGAAATCACATCTAAAAAAGCCCTAATTAAGCCGAGCTGAGATTCTCGTGTGCCTAGTCATGCCGACCTGTGTAAGGTGTGCCGAGCTTAGTCTAATACTAATTAAGACTGAGTCTAACTAGTGCTAACTCGGCTAATTAGCTAATTAGGCTTAGCTTGACATGGGACGCAGGTGAATCGAGACCAAGCCTCGAATATGCAAGTCAGGCCAATTAAGCTAATTAAGGTAATATGGTACTTGGTGCTGTGATTGCCAAGCGATTCCCCATGGAAACCAATCGATACGTAGCCAATAGTTGTGAATCGCAAGCTGATCGCGTGACCACTTCGTGCATGGGCGTGTGAATGAACGTGTGCCTAGTCAAGCCAGGACCAGCCGAGTGCCGACCAGCTCTACTCTGCCCCAGCCTTGCGCGACTCAGCGCAAGCTGCGCAAATTTTTGACCGTGTCGAAAGGCTCGGCCAATGGCAGATCTTGAAGCAGTTGGCGTACATTTAATGACTTGACAGTCGAATGATAGCATTTCGCAATGTTTAGTTCTAGGTTACTTAGCTTGTAGCGTCTGCTTACTTTTCGTCCCCGTGTTTTCCGAGCTCTTTTCTACTGCTTAGGCTTCTCTGGCTGCACAGAGAGCGTTTATACTTCTTATAATAATTGTTGGGGTTTTGCATCCAAAGAACGCGATATGAATGTTAGAGATGCCGTAGTGGAGGGCCCTCGATAGTTAGAGCAGGTGGAGTTCTTTAACATGCACTAAATCTGAGCATATGGGCTTCTTGCACATTGCGTCCATCGAAATACAGCCGCCGCGTCCGAGATTCGCTTCCACGAACTAACACGGTGTTACCAAATATGGTTCAAACTACAAAGTACGGCCGCGGCGGCCACATTTTCGATGGAGGCGACAATGCTTGAGGTCCATGTGCTTAGATTAAGGTGCACGTTAAAGAAGCCCCGGTGGTCGAAATTTTCGGAGCCCTCCACTACGGCGTCTCTCATAATAAGATGGTCGTTTTGGGACGCTAAACCCAAACAATTACCATGAATATTAAAGAACAAAGTAATCGTTCTAGAAGGTGTTGGCTCGCAGTATACACAAATCGGCGCATAGCACACATGATCACGCAAGTGTGCTACCACTACAGATTTGCCGGTCACCGGCCCCAAAAACACTGCCAAATATCATCATTCGAACGTCCTCTGGTATATGATTTCTTTAATGAACGAGAATTAATAATAGTATTAATATCTAGGGTTTTACGTGCCAAGACCACGATATGATTATGAGGCCCGCCGTGGAGGAGAACTCTGGTAATTTTGATCATCTGGTGTTCTTGAAGGCGCGCTGACATCGCACAATACACGCGGTCCCCTACCGTTCGCCTCCATCGAAATGCGACCACCGCGGCCGGGATCGAACCTGCGCCTTTCAGGTCACCAGCCGGCCTCCATAGCTGCTATGGAGGTTGCTATCCATAGTCGCTACAGTGTCTCCACAGCCACCATAGTCCCCCCATGAAAAAAAAAGAAGAAAGAATAAAAATTAAAAAATAAAAATAAACGCAGAAGAAAATTTTAATAAAGATTCTAAGACAGGCAGCTACCATCTCTCCAATGCTATTCACCGCGTGCTTACAGGAGCTTTTCAGAGCGTTTGATTTCGAACCGCATGCGATAGCAGTTAATGAAGAGTAGCTTAGTAACGTGCGATTCGCTTATGAAATTGCCATGTTTAGTATAATGTTGCCATGTTGTGGGGATACTGTTGCAAACCATAATTATGGAATTAGACATGGTAGAGTAGTGGGTCAGAAAAATTAATATGCAGAAAACTAAAGTAATGTTCAGCAGTCTCGGAAGAGAAGAGCGGTTTGCGATGCCCATCGAAACACTGGAAGTGGTAAAGGAATACGCCTATTTAGGGAAGGTAGTGACCGCAGACACCAACCATGAGAATGAAGTAACCAGAAGTATAAGAATGTGGTATTGTGTATTTGGAACGTATTCTGAGATAATCAATGGCAGTTTACCACTATCTCTCAAGAGAAAAGTATACAACAGCTTAATTTTACCGGTACTTGCTTATACGGAAAGAAACCTGGAGGTTTACGAAAAGGCGAAGAGCGTTGAACTTAAATTGAGGACGATGCTGCGAGCCATTGACATATATATAAGATAGGTGTAACCTTATAATGTACAAGAAGAGAGCAGAGTGGGCGACAGATCGGATAGGTGTTAAGGATATATTAGTCAAAATTAAGAAGAAGAAATGGGCAGGGAATGCAGCGAGAAGGCAAAATAACTGGCGGCAGTTAAAAGTAACAGCGTGGATCCTAACAGAAGGCAAGCGCGCGAACGAGAAGCTTAAAGTTAAATTGGCAGTTGAGATTCGGAAGCTTCTGGGGTTAACGTGGGCGCAACCGACACAGGACCGGGTTGATTGGAGAAACATGAGAGTGGCACGTACCCCACAATTAGAGTAGTCATGCTGCTGGTGATGCTGATAATCGCGGACTTGTGAAACGTGAATGCGAAAGTTTGATTGCACGATTGGTACACAGTCACAGATCTCATATATATATATATATATATATATATATATATATATATATATATATATATATATATATATATATATAAAGGAAGGAATTGTAAACTTAAGGGCTCGTTTGCTTTGTTAAACATAGTATGAACGAGAACTAACAGACAAAGATGCCAAGGAAAATATAGGGGAAGCTATTAGAAGTAATTGTAATGTAAATGGAAGAAAATGAAAGTGGACGAAAAGATAACTTGCCACCGGCAGGATCGTATCGTTACAGAGACAAAAAGTGTGTGAAGAGGCCAATCAGGTTTTCGCCTTAGCGTTTTCAGTGAGAGTAACACGTGCTTAGGTCTTATTTATTTATTAATTTATTTCAAATGCACTCAAGTGCTTAGGTATTCTAGAGGGGAGTAGGCTACATGTGTACAACAATAAGAAGAATACCGATGTTTCAGCGAACACTTTCAAAAATATTTAAAGTTTGGCTGCTGGATATTGTACAATTCTAGCTCGTCAGCTGGTCAACGAGAAGCGGCGGACATTACTACACAAAAAATTGAATGGCATAGTCCACTAACAAAAATTTACCAATTTTGATTTAAACTAATTGAATTATCACTCACATTTCAATTCGCAAAGTTTAGCCGTGGAGTTGGCAAGGTGACCTAGAACGAGTTCCTATGATACCACCAATTTCGAGATATTAATTCCTGAACATTACAGAGAAAAGCATTGCCGTTCGAATTATATTCTTAACAAAACGTCCTTTCATGTGTTGAAGACCAAAATGAAGTCGAGCACGATGTATTTCTTCGACACTGATCTCCACGCTCCTTAGCCCGAGTGCGCATATCGTGTACCAGCCACAGCGCGTCGCAACCTCGCACAAGTGGCATGGCTCAATACGGCGTCATACAGACCTCGAACAGCTGATGGGCCTCACCGGTCAATATTGTAAAAAAAAAGACAGCTAAATTACCTAGTTTTTGCGCAGACTACGTCTCTCTGAACAAGATCAGACGTAAGGACATCCATCCCTAGCCACTAATAGACGACGCCGCGACTGCCGTCAAGGAGCATAATTTTTTTTCTCTATTCGTTGGACCTGCGCTCCGGCTACTGGCTGTCCCGATGGCTAAACTTGACCACCGCAAACCAGCTTTCGTTAGATCCGATGGCTTATATTAATTTCTTGTGACGCAATTCGGGCTGTGCAACGCGCTTGCAACATTTGAACGCATGATCGGCATCCTTCGCGGCTTCAAGTGGCAGACGAATCTCTACTACCTCGATGGCACCGTGATCTTTTCAGACGACTTTTCGACCCATGTACAACAGGTCTAAGCTGTCGCCACTAGCCTCAGCTGTGGCCTTCAGATAAACTTAAAGAAGTGTTGCTTTGTAGTACGAAAGCTGCTTATTCTGGGCCGTCTTCTTCCGAGATGGCGTTGTTCCAGATCCCACGACACTTCGTGCTGTTGCTGCGTTTCCTAAACTGACAATAAAATACCTTCGCAGGTCTCTATGGCTTTGATTTTATTTTAGACGTTTCACTCGCAGCGTCTCCACAGTTATAGCGCATTTGACTGACCTCCGCAGCGGCTGCGACCTTTGAGCTAAGTCACATGTGGCGATGCATCCAGAAAACTCCGATGTATTCTTACGTCCCTCCAATCTTACGACATTTTGATTTGCTCACCCAATATGAAAGAGAGAGAGAGAACTTTATTGTGACAGAAAAGCTGAGAGCACACCAAATGAAATTCACAAAGATTGTTGTATTCGGCGTAAACACGGATTTGACGAGTTAGTTGTTGCTTATGCCAACTATGCACCTACCAAAGCACGCACGAACATACATAAAGTACGATTCAACCCCGTGAACCCCCTCCCCTCTGCATCCGCCGATAAATACACATTCTAGCTGCGGTGTTCTTGTCCATCTACGACGCGGTCCCGCTATAGCCGTCACCGACATACCTATGCAACGGCGCAAAGACCCCTGCATTGCTTTCCTTATGGACTTGTTGCGTGAAGCAACGTCACGTACCGTCCCTAGAGAAATAAGCCAACAAACACACTATTTCATTCTTCGCGACAGTTGCTCTACCATCGCAACTACCTCTGTGATGGACGCAAATGTCTCTTATTCCGCGCCTTCTACGTTAAGACATATGCACCACCTTCAACGCTCACTCACAGTGTGCACAAGCCGAAGGTTGAAGGCTTCCACTTTCCTCCAGCTCTGATACTATCAACGCAGAATGTACCGCTTCTTCCGCTGCTACATTTGTTCCGTCGCGCACCGCCGCACGAATCCCCCCTGCCATTTCCCTGCTCGGTATCAACCACTGACTTGCCCTCTCCGCCCACTGGACTACGTCGGCGTTTATTTGTATGGACTTCTTTCCATCACTCCTGCGACCAACCGACAGGTAATTGTTGCCATAGATCACACGTTGAGCAGAGAGACTTCACCATTGCCATCTGCATCGGCTACCACTGTTGCCCTCATTTCACACCACGCCATTCTACATCATGGCGCACTACGTGAGCCGCGCATCGACCGAAGGACCTGTACTTCTGTCGAATGTCGTCAAGCATGCCTTCTTATGTCGCCTCCAATCATGCGACATTTTGATTTGCTCGCCCCATATGAGAGATAGAGAGATCCACGCTCCTGAGGAATGCGAGGTCTTTCACCGCACCACCACATCTTATAATCATAAAACGAATGGCTTAACAGAAATATTTAATCGAACATCAGGTGATATGCTGACAATGTACGTCACTTCCGATTACTAAGACTGGAACCGTGTCATTCTCTTAGTGACCTACGCCCAAAACACTGCTACGCAGACCACGACTGGACTCTCTACTATCTTCTACCTATAGGAACCCGAGCCCTCCTGCACGTTATGTGCAATACCTCCTTGCCATGCTTATGTGTTTGAGTTGACGGCAGTTCCCAAGCTGCTAAGCGCTGAAGAGGGTCGCCAGAGAGCCAGATCTCACAACACTGCTGGCAAGCAGCGTCAAATACACCATCGAGATGTCTCGAAGCCTATTAGCGTCGTATACCCGTGACTGACTTGTGTGGCTCTGGACTCCTTGAGCTAGCCCCGGTCGGTCAACGAAACTTCGTTCGAAGTACCACGGCCCGTACCGTATGGTCTAGCAAGCCTCGTACTTGATCTACGGCGTCAAGCCACTAGAGCTCTTTTCTAATCTAGTAATCGACAATGTCGAAGCATGAGATTGCGCAATGGACCTGCCAAAGCTTTACTATCTCTGTGCCGTGGTGTTCCGCGCGTAATTCGCCAGGATGGCTCTGTTTCGGAAGGCAATTAAATACAGAGTTTTAGAACACGGTACGCAAAGCTTTCCGGCGCTGCGGGCGTAGCGTTAGCGTTCGTCACTTGACGGGATCCCGCAAGAGGCTGGCGTACGACGCACGCGCAACGCAAACGCAAAGCTTTGCATACGCATGCAAAGCTCTCTCTAAAACTCTCTAAAAGCGGCACTGCTTGCAGAAACAGAGAACGCTCCTGATGTAGAAAGAAAAGGACACGATTCGGCAACACAAGCTTTGCGCTGGTTCTGCCATTGCTGGTCAGTTTCTAATGGTATAGTGCTTATTTAAAACGCTTCATTATACTCTCAATAGCTGCCCTTATGCTTTCCTTGGATTCAATATGTGTTCCCTTATTGAGGATGCGGTTAGCTAAAATGGGCCCCTGGTTCTCCTTCCTTTGTTGTTTAAATAATATGGTTGCGTAATAGGAAATGAAAAGTTTATTTGCTTCATTTCCAGAAGCGAAACCGGCACTCCAGCAAAACTTATGAGTGCAGCGGTTTAGCAAAAAAACAAGCAACTGAATCGTCAGCAATGACGCAATAGTAATTATAATTGCTGGTGCTTTACGCGCCGAAACTACGATACGTTTATGAGGCGCGTCGTTGAAGAGGACTGGACTGGAAAAGCTATGTCCTACAACACGCACTTAGCGCGTAGCGGGCGTCTTCCATTCTCTGTCGTGGCAGAGGAGGGTGCCGGAAATGTCGACCACCTGGGGTTCTATGACGTGAATTTACGCCAACGTACGCGCATCTAAATCTAAGTACTCTAGGATTTTCGCCTCCTTGAAAATGTTAGAGCCGCGGCCACGATCAAACCCGTGTCCTTCGGTTCGGCAGCCGAGCACTGTAACCACTGACAGCAATTCTGTAAAAGAAAAAGAAAAGAGGAAAATAATCTTTCTGTGATTTGAACCTGGGCCGCTCCGACCACGCGCAGGCGGCCAGCTCAGGCGCTCAACAATCTCGAGGACTGCGAACGCCGGTTGCGAGGCGATAAAATGTATGTTATCAAGATACTATGGTTAAAGACGGGATTCGAAGACGCGACTGTGCTGTAGAAAACTTCATTTTGGAACGTGTGTTTTTTTTTTGTTTTTTGTTTTCACACAGAAACATGACTGCGGGCTCAAATGAAAGCTTCGTCTTCGTACTACTTAGATCTTCGAGAAATTTGCAGGTTTCCGTCTAGTTTTTTTCAGACGGCCCGTTTTTGTCCCCAAAAACAAGGCGTGATTTCGGCCGCTTCCACAGGATCCCATTGTTTAAATTTTAGTCGTCGTGGGAAGAGAATGTGAAGCCCCGATGATGCTGCATTTTTTAAGTGTGGTACAGCTCCTAGAACGCGCCCCTTTAAGCAGTTTTGAAAGTTGCACCTCTGCGATATTTTATCGCCGAAAAATGACCCTGTCCCATTAAAAACGTGAGAGCTTCCAGCAGTGGCCGCTAGGAGCGCTGATCATCCAGTGTGCCCGAAAGCTGGCTATGCTCACAAATTTGAGCTACGTGAACAAGCATGTCAACAAAGGTACGGCAGTCGCCTTTACCGAATAAATTGTGGAAGCCACCAGCAATGCTTTCGCCCTCACAGATATTACCGAACCTACTCTGACGACGAAATTTCCTGAAGCCGCTTTTTGACGTCAACCTGAGTCTTCCCCCGCACAGGCAAGAACAGATCAATGTCCTGCTCCGACAATACAATGACTGCTTCTCTTCATCATCGCGAATTCGACAAAACGCGGTTGCCAAACATTGCATTATTGCCAAAGACTGTGCCCGTCCACTCCATCATAGCCCGTACCGAGTTTCGACGCGAGAACGTGAGGCCGTTCAAAAGAAGTCGACGAAATGCTACGCGACGACATCGTTCACCCATTAAAGAGTTCGGGGTTGTCTCCCGTGATGTTAATGCAGAAGAAGGATGGTACCCTGCGTTTCTGCTTCGATTATCGCCGCCTACACAAATTCACGAGGAGCACGTGGCAATATCTTACCGCAGCAACACTGTTAGAAATACGGTTGATTTCGTGTTGTACATGTAGTACTTTTTACCGTTTTTTCCAGGCATTTCTCTGTAGTGAATGTCTCTAGGATATTGGTTATGCATTGCTAATGCTGCTAAGTGAGAATTATCTGGTATCCTACGCGTTCAGACAACAAAGTAGCCTCTCGCCCAAAGGAAGGTTGAAGCGTTGCGCGAAGCAGCGCTTCAACATTCATGAATGTCACTAAAAGCACCATGAATTTGCGTCATGCCGTAGTAGGGGGCTCCATATGTATTTCATCCATGGAGTGTTATTTAACGTGCAGCTCATTCGCAGTGAAGTAGTCCATTTGCATCCCCTTCTAATTAAAATGCAAACTTAGAATCGGTGAATTAAGCTATTTGGAGCGAGAGACGTTACATCCTCATCTGCCGTGGCGAGGTCTTCAGTGCTCTGGAAACTCTACTTTCGATGAAAAAACGCACGAAGCACCACTCCTATTGCATGACCGCGCTTAGTGGCGAGTGGAAGACTGGAATGTTTTTGTAGGAAAAACATCGTAGCAAGCCTCTACCACGCAAACTTCGGAAACCACCAAAGTGAACCGTTCACAACGGCGGTAATATCTGCGTGCTGCTCCGATATGGCGGTCCTACATACGAGAGTTTAAACAAAAAGAAAACTTGGCCCGACTTTTTATGACTAATGCAAAGGCATTAAGAGATTACCCCTGGATGAATTTATAATTTCAGAGAGACAAGATGTCGTCGCGCTCATTTAGGCGAAAATTTTTGAGTGCGCCCCAGTGACGAAACAAGATTGCTTCTGATTGAGTGCGCCTTAATAATGTACGAGATCACGTCCCATTACACCCGTAGACAAGTATCTTGGGGAGTGTGGGCTCGCCTGGGCCCGACTAAGCAGAATTTTCAATCCGACTTAGCCTAAGGCATAGTGAGATTTTCGGAATCAAATGAATGAACTAACTTTTCGCATTTCTAGCATGCATGGTTTATGCTGAATCGAACTCGCTTAAGCTCGGAACTGCCTCGAAAATAAACCAGCTATAAGGAATTTACCGTGAATGCAAATTCAAGAAATTGCCAACTCAGATAACGCTAGGCATTATTACGTGATCTATTTTCCTCTGTCACACTATAATGCGAGACGGTGCTTTATTATTGGCTTATTTAGCGCATAATAAAGTAAACTCCAATGTTTCTTACTGGGATTAATTTTTGCTTCCGCAGTTTCTCAAAAATAATTCACACCTATATCTCGTTGGAGTTTCGGAGTCGGTAGTCCCCTATATTATCAGATGTATGAATTCCACCCTTTCTTCGATTCGTAAAGACATCGCTGACCACAAGGTACATTATCAAGAAAAACAAGTAAGTACTGATGTTTAGGTTTGGATTTCAGTATCTCACAACGCGTGATGCATAAGAAGTATGAGCCATGAACACATTTGTTACTCTGAGTCCAATCGCATCTTGCGATAGAGGGACAAAAAGATCACCACCCAAGCGCTCAATACAGATGGTCAACCAGCAAAGCTGAAACGCCCGACCCTGGTGTTTATCACTGGGTTAATCGCGACGGTTCATTTGCATTTCCCAATGATCGGTGATAACAGTCCAGAAATCTTAAAGGGGCCCTGCAACACTTTTTGAGCGTGGTCACAAAACGCTGCCGATCGGTAGTCGAGGCTCCCGAGAACATGCGAGCCAAATATTATAGCGTAGCACGCGGCCCAACTCACAATAAGTTCTCAAAGTCAGCAAAAAATTGCGTTCTCTTCTCTCGACAAATGGCGCTACAAGCTCAAAAATCACTCGTCACAGCCATTGTATCAGCCATTGGCTGATTTGAGCATGGCGCTCTCGGTCGTTACCGGGGACGCCGCGGGAGGCCGCGACTTGTCCATGCGTGCGCGCGCGATCGCGCTGAAAAGTCGCGTATTCAAAGAAAAAAAAGAGAAAAAGTTATCAAGGTCACAAGCGCGCGTGACGTATTTTCTTTCCCCCGTGCCACCTCTCCCTGCTTAGCTTCCAGTTCTTTAGACGGGACGAGAGAAGAGAGAATGCAATTGCTGCGTGCGACAAATCTTTGTAACTCTGCTCGTACTCGACGGATTCTAAAAATTTTCGCGTTGATGAATTCGTGAAGCAATAAGCTCCTTAGGTGAATCTATTCCATGGTTACTTGGAAAAGTGTCGCAGGGCCCCCTTTAACCAGTATTTGCCACCCACGTGTTTCCTTCTTCATTTTTAGTGGACCAGTGGTGAGTAGCGCTGCTTTTCCGATTTGTTTGGCATGGATGCGCTACGAACTTTCGCGTACATGGGGTGGACGTATTTTTCTTCTGTCTAGCCATATGCAGCGTCACTGTAATATGACGTCACGAGCCTCAGCTACGTTCAGTATCAGTGTTCTTCATTTGTTGATTTGGTAACCGAAGCAGCGACGTTTACTTTTTTAGAAGTAACTTTCAAGTATATTTTAACACAGAAGTGTTTTCTGCCGGTGTTCACTAAGGCTTCAATGACGTATTTCTGTCGCGGATATGACGTTGTTTAAATGGACGCTAACAGGTGAGAAAGAAAAAAATATAAGGAAGAGTTCCGCTGCCCGGAATCGAACCTACAACCTCTCGGACAGCGACAATAAGCGACCGGTTCTCTACCGACTAAGCTACTGATGGCAGATGTACGGCATTTAACAAACACGCCTTATATCCCTGACTGATTCTCTTTCGAACGGTGCTCTCCGTTGGCGTGGGTAGGCCACCGTCTGTGAGGGGTGAATTTTTGCGTCATGACAATTAAAACGCTGATAGAGGACTATCCGGCGACAACCCAGTTAAACCATGACCTCCGAGATTGCGCGCAATCTCGGAGGTCAAGGTTAAAGCGTCACAATACCAACGAAGTACACTGGCCGCACTGGCATCGGGGAGTCGCCCTAGACGCAGTTATGTTCTTTGCCTTCCCCTTCGTGTTAGCGGGTGACGGCTCGGTGTCGGAGTAGTGCAGCTTCCACATGCACCAATGGTGCTTCTGCGCCGCCGACTGCTTCGACTGCGATCGCACCGACTAATAGAACTGCTTAAATAAGCGCTGAAGAAAGGCAAGGATGTCGAAGCGCGAATGTCATTCGTAATAAGATCACGTGCTACGTGACGCCAACAGGCAAAGAAAAAGAGTGTTCCACACTCGCCGTAATGGCAACAGGCGGCGCTCACTGACGCTCCCACGTTTAAATGCACATATATACCCTCTAAAGTGCACGGAAGGATGACAGCCACCGTAGCTCAGTGGTGGAGCATCGGACGCCTTATTCGAAGGTCGCAGGTTTGGTCCCTTCTGGTGGCAAGTTATCTTTCGTCCACTTTTCTTTGTTGACATTTACATTACAATTACTTCAAATAACATACCCTATACTTCCCTTGGCATCATTGTTTGTTAGTTCTAATTATTAGTGTGTATAACAAAAAAAAACGAGCCCTTAAATTTACACTTCTTTCCTTCATTCTTGGCTGGAGCGACACAGAGAGAAGTGTAACGTCTGCGAGCGTTCGCGCCTTGAGGTAACAACCTCTGCGTCCCGTGCTGTTGAAGAACAGTGGGGTAGTGTATGGATGAGGACAGGCGTAGGTTACCTTTTAACTCGGGAACGCACACTGTGCTGTTTCTTTCCTTAATTTACGATGCTTTGAAGAAGTGCATATTGAGTATCAGTGTTTATTATGTGCTTGTTGATGTCATCTTCGCGCGGGATTCACGATACAGTGTGAAGGTATATGTTAACTACTTCAGCTACCACAACGTTTCATGGTTCAGTGATCACGGGCGTCAGTTGTCACGATGGACATGTGCCACTAGGCGTCAACATGGGTGCGTCCACGTCAAACGGTGCTATAGCTGCAAGGACAAGCTCTCATATATCACTACACAATAATCACTACTTTTTGTGAAAACATGTTTCACTTTCGTATCATACCGATTCCCATGACGGAGGGATCAGCCATGTTTTTTTTGTTCCACGCCCGCTCTAACCCGACGACAGTCCCTTTCTGGCTACGCAATATCCAACGCGCACTAATCTTTCAGGTACAGATGTCCATGTTAAATGGGAAGCATTTCTAAGCGATCTTTTTCGACTTTCAGCATATCTATCTATCTATCTATCTATCTATCTATCTATCTATCTATCTATCTATCTATCTATCTATCTATCTAGCCAGCTACGACTTTGTGCGCTCTAGGCTGTTTCGTAAATTGTATGTATACCAAAACTGGTATGGCATAACATGGCTCTATGACGAACATAAGTGAGAGGCGGCAGCAGGAAAATAATGCCACTCACGTCATGTGTGGCATAATTCACATGCCACGCTTATGGCGCACTTGCTACCGTTTCCCTATCTGGATATACAGTGTTGTGCGGCGTGACTGCATGATGAACATAAATGGCAGGTGGCAGCGTGAAAATCATGTTATACGTTTCACCTAGGCATGATTTACATACCGCGGTCATGCGGCGCTCGCAGCCGCCTCACTAGCTTGATATATAACAAAATGTGTGTTGCGTGACGCGGCTGTATGATCAACCTAATTAACAGGTGGTAAAGTGAAAATAATAACATGCACGTCATGTCTGGCATGACTCACATGCCTCGGTCATGGTGCGCCCGTGGCCATTTTCCTAGCTTAACTTGTACAAAATCGGTATTGCTTGACGCGTTGGTATGACGAACGGAAGTTATACGCGATAACATTAAAATAATGACATGCATGTCATGTATGGCATGATTTACATGCCACGCTCATGGTGCACTCGCGGCCGGTTCGCTAGCTTGATATGCACCAAAACGGTATGGCGCTACGTGACTGTATGACGAACATAAATGACAGCTTGTAACATCAAAATAATTATATGCATGTCTACACGGTATACTTTACGTGCCTCGCTGATGATGCACTCGCGGCTGCTTTGCTTGGTTGATATAAACCAGCACTGGTATTGCGCGACGTGACTGTGTGACGAACATAACCGGCAGGTGGTCACATTAAAACCATGACAAGCATGTCATGTACAAGATGAATTATATTCCACGCTCATGGTGCGCTCGCGGCTGCTTCGCCGGCTTGATATTCACCAAAATAGGTATTTCGTGACGTGAATGTATGACGAGCATAAATGACAGGTGCTAAATTATGACACGCATGTCATTTACGGCAGCATTTACAAGACACTGTCTTGGTACGCTTCGGGCCGTTTTGTTAATGGATATATATAAAAAATTGGTATCGCATGACATGGGGTGCGTGAGGAACATAAATTACAGGTCATGCAGTGGATATACCAGGATGTACGTTTTAATAACAAATTTCATACCATATTGTACATGCATGCATGCATGGCAAACATGGGATATACAGTCCACTAGATGTCATAACATGATTGACCTATTTGCTGGCAGCTTCGCCACCGATTCCCACCGTGGGTGATTCTGCCGAATTTTTTTGTTGTTGTTTTTTTTTAGCCTGAACGCGCGAGCATCCACCGCCAAGTCGATAAGCGCCTTGTGACAGAGCGCACATGCGAAATGAACGAGAATACGCGTGTGCGCGCAGTGAGCAATCCGGTGGAGTTTTCGTCTGCCAGGTTGTTGTGCAAAATGGACCCAACCCCACCTGCTATCTTGTCCTGATTTTGGCTTGCAGTGGCAGATATTTTTTCTTGTTGCTTCAGGAAAGGGCTGCGAGAACCACAAGAAAAAGAAAAAAATACATGCCCATACGCACGTAATATAATCATGGGTGTATATTGCATTTCATTCATTTCAAGCGCTACTACACTAAACTTTTCTTGGTAACTTCAAGGCAGCGTTCCGAGCAGAAAAAAAAAGGATGATGATAATGGTTAAGCAGCGTGGAAAGTTGGGCAAATTGTTAAGAGTTCATCCTGGTTGAACTGCGCGGTGGGACGAGACGCAAAGAGAAAGGCAAGACAAACAAGCGCAGACTAATAACAGGGTTTATTGAAGGATGAAACCAACGTTTTCAACAGTCTCAGCTCATATGACACGTCCCCCCTTGGGGCTACCAAAGGAAGCGCTAAAAGAAAGCCATGAAAATAACCACCATCGGATGTTATCAATGAAACAGCTAAACAGCTATCATAGACAAGAGACAGGCTATAAAAACGAGACAAAAACATGAAAAAACACGATGTGCATGAGAACGAATGTGCGCGCGTGACAGAAAGCTAGCGGAAAGTCGAAAGAGGTGGATAAGTTCGCCGTTGTCCCGTATGTTCATGGCCTTTTCCATGGTTTAAAAAAGATCGGGAACAAATATAGGCTGAACGTAGTATTTTCCGCGCCTGCTAAACTTTCCAAAGTATGCAACTTGGTTAGTAAGAGGAAGGAAGGTGCGAGTGAGTGGCGTCAAAGTTATTGAGCAATTCATCACAGGAATAAGTATGTACTGTCGGCCGCAAAAGTTTGCGGGATCTGCAGCAAGCGGCGGAGCGACGGAAAACTCCGTGGCTGCGTCACCTTCCGGGACGCGGCGGGTGTTCAGGTTATCGGCCTCAGCGATTAACGACGCCGCGTTTAGACAGCGCGCCGTTGCCGGATCTAATCGTGGAGGCTGCGGCCGATATCCTAAACACCCGCCGCGCCACGGTAAGTGACGCAGCGATGCAGTTTTGCATCGATCCACCACGCGCTGCAGATCCCGCAAACTTTTGCGGCCGAGAGTACTTCGCAAGGTCGGTGTGGTGTTTTAGGTGCCATTAACTTGCGGGAAATCATATAGAGGGGAGAGCGCAAGATGCATTTAAGGGAGCCCGAGCGATCGCTGTCTAACGGCTCTAACGGCCCAGCTTTGCATTTACCAGCGCACTGCCGGCGGTGTGGATGCGAGGCAGTTTTCGAAGACGCGACCGTTCTGTCGAAAGAAAGGGCGTTATTAGGCCGCAGAATTATCGAGACGTTTCATATCAGGAGGAAAGGGGAGGGATGCATCAGCCACCCGTCGATTACTCTTACTGACAAGGAGAATGCATATCTCTGCTCCACGTGCACGTAACCACCTCTGTTCCACGTGCGCACATTCATTCTCATGCACATCGTGTTTTTTCATGTATTTGTCATGTTTTTGTAGCCTGTCACGAGTCTTTATGATAGCTTTTCAGTAGTTTGATTGATAACTCCTCAACGTGGTCATTTTCTTGGCTTTTAGCGGTTCCTTTGTTAGCCCCTAGGGGGACGTGTCATATGGGCGGGGACTGTTAAAAAGGCCTGTTTCATCCTTCAATAAACCCTGTTCTTAGTCTGCGCTTGTTTGTCTTGCATTTCTCTTCGTGTCTCTTCCCAACGCGCAGTTCGATCAGGATGATAATGATGATCAAAAGAAGCGGGCGTGGTGTGCGGTTCCTGGAACAGCCTAGCAGAAGACAACTGGACAGGAATGCTCATCACGCACACGCGCGTTTCTCGTTCTTTTCGCCGCTGTGCTCCCTTATACGACGCTTATCTACTGGGTGGTCGACGCTTGTGCGTTCGGGTTAAAATGGCGAAGCTTGCGCGAAGTCACGCAAGGCTTGAAGCAGCGAAACTGGACGACTGTGAAGTCTAATCTGGTGGCTTCTTCGTTATTGCTAGGCTTTAGCTGGGTTAGTCACGACGCAACTGTCCATACTCCTGAACTGACAGTTGCCACCTGTCATAGATCTTTGGGCACGTCGTCGTTGGAGTTGGACTTCCATCGCTTCGGGCTCTTGTCGCAGCCGTCGTTTCCTTTCCCGTTCTCTAATATGGCAGCTTCGCTCTGGTCATGCCAAGCCTGAAAGAAGAGCGCAGCTGGGTGTCCTTCTGTCTTTCTCATTATTTTTATTATTGCGATAGCAATTATATGGAAGCTCTCGGCCAAATTTCTGCCCTCGCCGTCCTGTCCCGGACATGTTCTAATAATATATGGGGGAAATTACAACCGTTGTTGATACCGTTAGCATACCAAATTATTTAGCTAAAATAGAAAAGTGGTGCGAAGTCAAAATGCAAATAAACGTACAAAAAACTCTCCACAGGCGTTTCACAAAAAAAAGCGCATGCCACCGGTAGCTCATACTCTATCTGGTTCTCCGTTGCAGACGGTTGCCTAATATAAGCATTTGGGGATATTTCTCCCACCATAGATATGTTGGCACAGGCACGTTCATTTCATTACAGCAAATGCATGCAAGGTGTTGGGATTCCTAAGGTGTAACAAGAAGCTGTTTTCTCAAAAGGCCCGCGATCTTCTCCACAAGAGCTATTTCAGACCAATTTAGGAGTGTGGGACCCTCGCACGAGTACCGATCGCAACAAGCCTGAGAAAATTAAGAGCATAGCCGCGAGCTATGTTATCGTTAGTATGAAACCAACCTTAGTATTACTGCTACAAAGAGAACAAAAAAAATGGGAGCTTTTAAAAAAAGACGCCACGCTTTACGCATGAAGCTTTTCCACAACATAATTTATGGCCGCATTGGAACAGACCGCGATCAGTACACTTTTCACCCTCATTACATAACCTGACGAATAGACCACGAAATCAAGGTTAGAGAATAAGGATGCAGAACCAATCTTTTCAAAAGCACTTTTTTTCCCCAAAACTGTTTCAGAATGAAATCGACTGCCTGCTACCACAGTTAGCATATTAGATAACGAAGCTTTTGCGGCCACTATTTGACAACTCGTGTCTTCGGCTGTAGTTCACTTTGGCACAGTTTGTTTCTTATTACATAGTTTTTGTTTGTTTTATGTTTGCAAAATGTCGCGATCTTTTTTCTGTCTGTGTAAAAAAAGCTTATTTTTTGTTGGTGACGTACATCCACACTCAAATACACTACTTTTGCTTCTCAGTGCTCTTGACTGTGTTTTTCGCTGTTGTCGTTGTTGTTCTTCTTCTTTTTCTTACCTACCGATTTTTGTTGTAATGTATGGCGCATATTGCATCACTATTCTTACAATGCATTGTTTATTGTGGACTGCTATAGATTGGTCAAACTGCTCTGTATAACCCCCCTCACACACACACACGCGCGCGCACACGCACACACACACACACACACACACACACACACACACACACACACACACACACACACACACACACACACACACACACGCACGCACGCACGCACGCACACACACACACACACACACACACACAAAGAGAGGCACACAGTAATCCCTGATTGCCACTGTGGGTATGAGAGTAAATAAATAAATGAATAAATAAATAAATAAATGAATAAATAAAAACATATGTACGTATATATAAATAAACGACGCTAAGAAAAATAAATCACAAGAAAAAACTGGCAGATTCACTCACTGTGGGAATCGATGTAATGCGAAGAAGCAAGCAAGGAGTAAATCATGCTGTACATAATATGCATGCCAAGATTTTCGTGTTACCACCTGCCTCTTATGTTCGCTATACACTCACATCCCGCAATACCAATTTTGGTATATATCAATCTAGCGAAACGGCCATGAGGGTGTCATGAGCGCGGCATGCAAGTCATGTTGCACATGACATGTCATGCATATTTAAACTTTTTCAGCGCGCACAAAAGACGAGGACAACAAAGGAGACACACGAGCGCTAACTCTCAACTATTTATTTTTGAAAGGAACTATACATATATATACCCAAGAACCAGCATAGAGCATGTGCGGCGCAAATCATGTGACACACTCCCAAAAGGCTAAACAGAATTTAGAAAGACTAACTCCTTGTCCGTTAGAGCCACCGAAGGTTGACTAATGCATTCTTTTGCACACCTATTTATATAAAAAGCTTCCGCAACTTCACGTGTTAGTTTATATTTATCGGCAAACAAAATATCGGTATCATGAAAAACAGGGTCACAATGGCATGATTTACAATGATCAGACAAGTGTGAAAATGTTTCTTTGCCCAGTGAATTAGCAAGCTCTTTATTCGTGTGTTGATACAGCGACCAGTCTGTCATATGTACATCTTTCCACAGGTTAGCGGTATCCGATATACCACCCTTTTTCGGCATTTCGTGAACTTCACTTCTTCTTTAAAGCCACAGCTACATTTCCTACACAGCGACATGAAAGAAAGTTTTTCAAAACTAGTAGCACGGCTATCCTCAGTAGGTTTCCCGGAACAGGCTATCACCAGAGCTGTTGACAAAGTTGTAAGGATAGTGAAGGGCGTGAAAGCATCACCTTCAAGGAATCGCTTCAGTAAGGATAAAAAGCACTGTGCAGTTCTGCCATACGTTCATAAATTTTCTCATGCGTTAAAAAAAGTCGGTGATGAGATTGAAGTTGTTTTCCAGCGCCCCTATTAAGGCGCAACATTTGTGCCAGGCCGTTGCTAAGAAGGGAATCGTGAGGAAATGCGAATGCATTTCGCGCGCGCTTCACTCCATTTATATATGGTGGTTGTGGTTCGAAGAAGGAAAAGGCGCCTGATTTCTGCAGCCCGGTCGGGAGCAAGGCGCAGCGCCTTTTTTTTTTGCTTTTTCTTGTTTTTTTTTAATATTTTTATTTATTTTTTAAATTTTTTTTTCATATATATAGCTCCGCCGAGCTCCGCCGCAGTCCGCTTTTAGTTAACGCGCACGCTGCGAATTTTTATTGTTCAACAACGCACAGGAGAAATCTCCCACCGGCACCACCTTGGAGGTGAAGATTCATTGCCATATATACGGGGTGGCCAGTGAACGGTTGTGCAGCGCGAGCAGTCGGTTTTTTTCAACCAAGAAACTCGCTAGCAGACGCTGCCTGTGTCGGCGTCGCGAGGCGAGAGGGGGGAGAGGGGGAGCGTAGGAGAGGAGAGAGAGAGGGGGGCGCATGCGCAGTGGGAGTGTGGACGCTGCGGGCAGAGATGCCTAGAGGAGAGAGGGGGGAGCGTAGGAGAGGAGAAGAGAGGTGGGACGCGCATACGCAGTGGGGTGTGGACGGCGCGGGCAGGGATGCCTAGAGGAGAGAGGGGGGGAGCGTAGCAGGGGGAGAGAGGAGGGGAGGCGCATGCGCAGTGAGGGTGTGGTTGCCGCGGGGAGGGATGCCTAGAGGAGAGAGAGGGAAAGAGGAGGTTTTTTATTTTTTATTTTTTTAAAGGGTTTGCGCATGCGCAGTAAGGGTGGTCACGCCGCACACCACCACCACCGGATTAAGCTTCGCCATAAGATGCTTCACATCTAACACCTGCCGGCGCGCACACCTCCTCAACCTATCCCCCTCCTCCTCCTCCGGGGACAACGCCAACGCCGCACAACGCCAACGCCGGATGCCTGACATAGCCCGACTATGAAATGCATTCGCATTTAAAAGTTTAAACTAGGGGAAAGGAAATGTAGCTGTGGCTTTAAAGAAGAAGTGAAGTTCACGCAATGCCGAAAAGGGGTGGTATATCGGATACCGCTAACCTGTGGAAAGATGTACATAGGACAGACTGGTCGCTGTATCAACTCACGATTAAAAGAGCATGCTAATTCACTGGGCAAAGAAACATTTTCACACTTGTCTGATCATTGTAAATCATGCCATTGTGACCCTGTTTTTCATGATACCGATATTTTGTTTGCCGATAAATATAAACTAACACGTGAAGTTGCGGAAGCTTTTTATATAAATAGGTGTGCAAAAGAATGCATTAGTCAACCTTCGGTGGCTCTAACAGATAAGGAGTTAGTCTTTCTAAATTCTGTTTAGCCTTTTGGGAGTGTGTCACATGATTTGCGCCGCACATGCTCTATGCTGATTCTTGGGTATATATATGTACAGTTCCTTTCAAAAATAAATAGTTGAGAGTTAGCGCTCGTGTGTCTCCTTTCTTGTCCTCGTCTTTTGTGCGCGCTAAAAAAGTTTAAATATGGATACTTACCAACTTGCCCAGTTATCAGTCTTACTGCAACATGCCATGATTTCCTTATTACCACTTGTCATTTATGCTCGTCATACAATCACGTCGCTCAATACCAAATTCGGTGTATATCAAGCTAGGGAAACGGCCACGAGAGTGTCATGAGCGTGGCAAGTCATGTTGCACATGACATGTCATGATTTCCATATGACCACTTGTCATTTATGCTCGTCATACAATCACGTCGCTCAATACCAAATTTGGTGTATATCAAGCTAGTGAAACGACCCCGAGAGTGTCATGAGCGTGGCATGCAAGTCATGTTGCACTTAACATGTCATTATTCCCATATTACCACTAGTCATTTATGCTCGTCATACAATCACGTCATTCAATACCGAATTTGGTGTATATCAAGTTAGGGAAACGGCCACGAGAGTGTCATGAGCGTGGCAAGTCATGTTGCACATGACATGTCATGATTGCCATATGACCACTTGTCATTTATGCTCGTCATACAATCACGTCGCTCAATACCAAATTTGGTGTATATCAAGCTAGCGAAACGACCCCGAGAGTGTCATGAGCGTGGCATGCAAGTCATGTTGCACTTAACGTGTCATGATTCCCATATTACCACTAGTCATTTATGCTCGTCATACAATCACGTCGCTCAATACCAAATTTGGTGTATATCAAGCTAGGGAAACGGCCACGAGAGTGTCATGAGCGTGGCAAGTCATGTTGCACATGACATGTCATGATTTCCATATGACCACTTGTCATTTATGCTCGTCATAAAATCACCTCGCTCAATACCAAATTTGGTGTATATCAAGCTAGCGAAACGACCCCGAGAGTGTCATGAGCGTGGCATGCAAGTCATGTTGCACTTAACATGTCATGATTCCCATATTACCACTAGTCATTTATGCTCGTCATACAATCACGTCGCTCAAAAGGACACTTTGTACATTACAAACTGTGTTCGGCGAAAGCTTGTGGCCATTCGACTTACTATGTCGTGTCTTTTTTTTTTACACTCTCTGGGATGGCACACAAAACAACGTTTCTAGAACCAGTTGACACAAACGGAATGTGTGCGTGTTCTCTTTTTTTAATTTTAAATGCGAAGCATTTCTTAGCGAACTTCGGCGACTTTGAGCGTATCTATCTAGCTATCCATCTATCTAGCCGCCTATGACTTTGTGCTCTCTTGGCCGTATCGTTAATGGGATTTATACCAAATTTGGTATGGCATAACATGACTGTATGACGAACACAAATGGCTGGTCATATCATGAAAATCATGACTAACTTGTCATTGAAAGTATGATTTACATGCCACGCTCATGGCGCGCTCGCGGCGGTTTCGTTCGTTGATATACACCAAACTTGGTATTGAGTGACGTGACTGTATGACGAACATAAATGACAAGTGGTAATATGGAAACCGCGACTTTTCATGTGCGACATGACTTGCATGCCACGCTCATGGCGCGCTCGCGGCCATTTCGTTAGCTTGATATAGACCAAATTTGGGATTGGGTGACGTGACTGTATGACGAACATAAATGACATGTAATATGGAAATCATGACTTGTCATGTGCGACATGACTTGCATGCCACGCTCAGGGGCGCGCTCGCGGCTGTTTCGTTAGCTTGATATACACCAAATTTGGGATTGAGTGACGTGACTGTATGACGAACGTAAATGACAAGTGATAATATTAATCATGACTTGTCATGTGCGACATGACTTTCATGCCACGATCATGGCGCGCTCGCGGCTGTTTCGTTAGCTTGATATACACCAAATTTGGTATTGAGTGACATGACTGTATAGCGAACATAAGTGGCAGGTGGTAACATGAAAATCTTGGCATGCATGTCATCTACAACGCCATTTACATGCCACGCTCATAGTGCGCTTGCGTCCAGTTCGCTAGCTTGATATGCACCAAAATTGGTATTGCACGACGTGACGGTATGACGAGCACAAATAACAGGTCCTAACATGTAAAACATGACATGCAAATTATGTAAAGCATGCTTTGCTCCTTCCTGGCTGCTTCGCATTACATCGATTCCCACAGTGCGTGGGATCTGCCGGCTTTTTTTATCTCGAATCTCAGCGAGACCCGAGACTAATCTGCCTCCGTCTCGCACGCGTTCGTATTCTCGCGCTTTGCGCATCGTGCAGACGTCATCCGCGTTCCAGCGCTTAAATTGACGAACACTTTCTGAATTCCAAAGTGTGTTCCTCGAACGCCTGTACCCATTGAGACGGGGTCGGTCAGTATAGAACGCCATACGCGCGTCTCCCTTCTTGCATGATTAGACACGCTGGACACAGCCCGGCTACGCAAGAATAGCGCACGCGCTGTAGAGTCCAACGCGACCGGCGTCCGTTTACGCGCTCCGGCGGCCACCTGGCGCCGTGCCAGGGCACGGTCAAAGGGATGGATTGACGTGAGCATGAGACATTAAAGGCTTTTGCCTTAAAAATGGTGTATATCAAGCGAGCGAAACGGCCACGAGAATGTCATGATCGTGGCATGCAAGTCATGTTGCACATGACATGTCATGATTTTCATATTACCACTTGTCATTTATGCTCGTCATACAATCACGTCGCTCAGTACCATATTTGGTGTATATCAAGCTAGGGAAACGGCCACGAGAGTGTCATGAGCATGGCATGCAAGTCATGTGGCACAAGACATGTAATGATTTCCCCTATGACCACTTGGCATTTATGTTCGTAATAGTCACGTCACGCAATACCAAATTTGGTGTATATCAAGCTAGCGAAACGGCCGGCAGTGCGCCATGAGCGTGGCATACAAATTATGTTGTAGATGACATGCAGGTCATGATTTTTATAATACCACCTGTCATTTATGTTGGTCATGCAGAAATCTCTCATCGTACGAATTGTTGGATATGTCATGTTAAGAAAACGGCCTCAGGAGCACTATGGCCCTAGCGTGTAAATCATACTTTTCATGACAAGTTAGTCATGATTTTCATGATATGACCAGTCATTCATGTTTATCATACAGTCATGTTATGCCATACCAATTTTGGTATAAATCCCATTAACGATACGGCCAGGAGAGCACAATGCGGCAGGCGGCTAGATAGATAGATAGATAGATAGATAGATAGATAGATAGATAGATAGATAGATAGATAGATAGATAGATAGATAGATAGATAGATAGATAGATAGATAGATAGATAGATAGATAGATAGATAGATAGATAGATAGATAGATACGCTCCAAGTCGCCGAAGTTCGCTAAGAAATGCTTCGCATTTAAAATTTTTGAAGTGTGCCACTGGGATTCGAACTCGTGACCCCTCACTCGGCGGCCTGCCGCATTGGACAGCTCTGCCGCGTGCCACACATTCTTTGCAACGCTAACGGCGGGCATTTACCTCTCGTGGTATGCAGATCTCCGAGGGTCTTCGGCGTGCTCAGTACCACTTGCGAAATGGTGCGAAGGGCGCGCTTTAACGTAACGCACCTACACTTTGTTTCAACTGCTCTTGAGACAGACGCGCACTAAAAAGTGGGCCATTTCTGTACCCATATGTGATGTGGAAGGCCGGCCCAGCAATGCTTCGAGCGCCACATGCCGCAGGAGGTGCAGAGGAGTCACTCCACGCACCGCAGTGTTCAACAAGGAGGCCTTTATGCTTGCTGCGCACTGTTGAAACACGAAGAACAAAGAACTGTGACGGTTGTTAGTTTGCACTCATCCTTTGTATACCTGTAGGTTCTTTTCGAGCATCCTTCTTTGTGTTTGAGCAGCATGGTGCCAGCGTCGAGCTGTGACAATGGATAGTTCGCGCTCATCCTGTGTGCGTTTTTTTCGTGCGTCATTTGGGCTTGAGCGACACTCCGCGAGTATCGAGTTGCTTCCCGTTCACCGTGTGGCATTCGAATTTGTTGCTATCGCATTAATTTCTTTGTCCTGTCGGCGAAACCTTGACTTATTTTCATTGCTTCTCTTTCTGTCTCTTTCTTTTTGTATCTCTGTCTTTCTATTTCTTCCTTTCTTTTTTTCTTTCTTGCTTCCTGTGCTTCTCTTTTTTTCTATTCTATTACCTTTCTGTATCTTTCTCTGTCAATCTATCTTTTTATGTTTTTATTCCCATAATTTATCTGTTTTTTCTTTCTCTCTTTCCTTCTATATATTTCTATCTTTCTCTCTCTCTCTCTCTCAGAAATAATAACGATATGAAGATTCAGTCTGGGTGTACCACTTCATTTTTTCTTAGTAAATCAATGGGATATGCCCGATTTCTATAGCACATAGCCGTTGATGATGATTGTTTTCTGATAGGCCACATAAACAACGGCCAGCTCAAATAGCTTCGCTTTTAAAAATTAAGCGACTGTACATTTGCCAGGGGGTTTATGAATGTGAAGATCCCTGTGACCTTATGTATGTGTCATTAACAAAAGCTCCGTAAAGCATATATTGGCTATTCCTTTGGACTGTTATCTTTTCAGGAGGCCGTTTCCTATGAAACTTATGACTATTCAGTGTCGGAAGAGGCTTCATCTACAGAGGTGAGTCCCCTTCGAGCTTAACTGTTTCAATGATTTCCACGCTATCGACGCTTTGTGGGTGCCCAATGAAACAACTGCAGTACTCAATTTTAAAACAATTGTAATCGAAATAGGGCAGCTCCTTATTATAACGCGAACTGAAACAGGGAGTTTCCAATAAAAAATGAACCTGTTTAAATGAAACTGAGACTGATCCATTAAACAGCGCTACGTCAACAATCGTAACCAAAACAACCAACATCGCCGTATTCAATCTTTAACATTTGTTTCCTAGTTGATTTACTATTTCGTTTTCATTCCAAAAAATGAGTTTTTTTTTTTTGGTGAGTTGGTACTTACTGAAGCACATGTAGTAGGGTAAAACATGACTATAAAGAGTTAGAGTCCGTCTTTCTTACTTCTTTCTGCCTCCTAGTGTTTCTCTTCGAATTTTGCACTGCAGTATCATGTCCTTTCGCTACAAGACCAGGGGTAGAACAGGGTACATGAGTTTGGGAGCCGTCCCGGGAGCAGGCAAACGTGCATTTTGTAGCAGGCATGGAGCAGCCAGAAAGATATTTTGAAGCAGGCTTGTAGCAGCCAGAAAGGCGTGTTCGAGCAACATTTGAGCAGTCAGATCATTCAGAACAGATGTACCCCCATTACGCAGCACTTGTGAAGCAAACTTTGTCCAATGCCGCATTTTTAAAACACTAAGGTATATGCAATATCATTATTACGATAGCAGTTATATGAACACGGGTCTCGACGGGGTTTTGCCGTTGCCTCCATCTCCCGTATGAAGTCCGAAGCGATAATATACCCCCGCGCATAGTATGTTCTATCCGCGGGTAAAAGCGCGCGAGTGGGGCGACGAACGTGGCTGAAGCAGAGATCAAACGAGCCGGCCCATCTGCGTCGCTCGGGGGGCGCATGCGATAACATCACCCTGTTCGGGAGGCCTGCTGTGGAATCAGAACGGCAACATCCTGCCCGTCTTGAACGGACATGAAAAGGCGCTAGGGGGTTTGGGGGAGGGGGGGGGGGTGTCGCTTGAGTAGCAACTGTGAACTTTGGTTCTAAGTGCGCTGTAGCGATCGCAGGGGCGCACGCTAGCGCGGCAGCCATCAGCTGTCGGCTCGCATACACTTCTACGCGCGGCGCTTTCATCGCGAAGAGACGGAGAAAAAATGTTCCTCTCCCTGGAGTGGTCGTATTCAACAGCGCTTAGTAGAGGTACGCGAGATTGGATGCAACAGAGTCAGCTGTCAGGATAACCTCAGTATTACATAGCCGTTTGTTAAAAACGGCAAGAAGAGGAAGATGGAAGCTTCCGATGAAGGTATCCGTAAACAGGGGCTGTGGCTCCAGCACACAACCCCTGTTTACGGATGTCTTCATTACTATTCGTTGCTATCTCATTCATTCCTCCGCCCTTCTGGCAAAACTGGGACGTCTGTATGCAGCCGCCCATTTTTTTTTTTAACCAGAACGCGCGAGCATCAGCCGCCGAGTCGATAAACGCTGTGAATCGGAGCACAGCGGCGAAATCAACGAGAATACGCGCGTGCGCTCGATGAACACTCCTGTGACCCTATCTTTGCTAGGCTGATCCAGGAACCGAACACCACCCCTGCTTCTTTTGAGTAGCGCTCCCGTCATGCTTTTTTCCTCTTCTGAACGCTGCCATCAAGTTAAAAAATCACAGTTCCACCGCAAGGGCAAAGCAATGAATGCAACAGCAACAAATTGTAAGGCTGGCAGCTAAATCTTTTGGATACGATATCGTGTAACTCTACAAAACGCTGGTGTAAGAGAACTCGGCCGCGCCAGTGAGTGATGCTCTTTTCGCACAGTTTCTTCGCGTTGACAGCGGAGCACGGGTTCACAAGTAGGGGTGTGCGAATATTCGAAAAAGTTTTAATAACGAATCGAATAGCGCTGTATTCGCTTCGGTACTCGAATCGAATAGTACATATTCGAAAATATTCGAAATACCGAATATTTTTCGAATAATCAGCCGACGCGAGAACCCCAAAACAAACAAAGCCTTGGAACGGCTAAAAATTATGGTGGTGGTAAAAACTTTATTAAAAATTCCGGCAAATTCGTGGCCTGGGCATAGGCCACCCTCGAGGAGGACCGGAGACCCTGTCTCCGCGCCGCCTCACGGGCTTGCTGGATGGCCCACACCTTATCCTGGAGGTTGGAGCTGCGCAGCGCGGCCGTCCACCACGCCGTACCTTCATCCGGGGAGACTGCATTTTCTTTTCATATAATAGCGCATTCCCACAGAATGTGCCTGAGCGATGCGTGAGTCCAGCCGAATAATTTGCAGGTATCATCTGGATAAATGTCTAGGTATATTCTCCTAAGATGAACGGGATTGGGGAAGGTCTTAGTTTGTAATTGCATCCAATCTACCGCTTCGGATCTGTCGAGTTTGGGGCTTGGCGGTAGATAAATACGCCTGGATTTTTTATAAAAATTTTGTTATATCACAGTACCGGGTCATTCTATCCCTCTCTGTGCAGCCCTCCGCTCGATGTTCATCCTGTGGAGATGATCTTTCTACGCGGGCGCGGAACGTGAGACCTCGCGCTACGCGATGGACCTCCCCCATTGAGGTTGGGTATGGGAGTGTGGGGGGACGTGTGAGCTGGGAACCATATAACATGTCGTTCTTCCGT